>JAVJIF010007282.1:0-98600 GCA_038442645.1 Agave tequilana | reverse complement strand
TACATTTCAAACTTGTATTCCATTTTTGGATTTGTTTTATGATTGTGTGTTTCACTTCATGTATATGTTCGTATTGCCAAACTTTAAGATATACATGTATACCCCTTGAGTCATTTGCCTTCATGCAAATCTATTTATAGACTCAATGTGTTTAGGGATATGTATGTATACTTCATGTTGGACAAGACAACATATACCTTGAAATGAAATTGCTTTTAGTAAAGATGTAGATTTTCATGTTTCATGTATTTATGTTTAACTTCATGTATATGTCTATCTAGTTCAAACTAATCTTATACATATACATCTTTTTGAGCCACGTGCCTTCATGAATATACATTTAGTGGACTCGTTGAGTTTTGGATATGTATGTATATTTAGCTTGTATTAGACATACATATGCCTTGAAGATTAAATAAGTAGTTTTATATGATTTTTCATGTTTTTGATGGAATTATGTTTTAAGGAATAATTGAGCTCAATGAAATATTTTTCATGATTATGATCTTCAATATTATTTGTACACTCATATCTATTGCTCATGTTTTGTTTTCATGAGTTATGCTTTATTGGTTAGAGTGATGATTATCATGTGAATTTCATTTTTATTTTATTCCTTACTTGAAGGATTTCGTGCTAGTAACAAGTTTTCCATTTAACTAGTTGCGGTGTTCTTCATTTTGGTAGTGATTTTCAAACAAAACTACATTTTCAAATCTATCTTTGAAAACCCCAACCATCTAAGGGCGGTAGGATGGGAGATCATGTTCATGTATGCCCTAAATTGAAAATCTTTAAAACTTGAATTATGATTGGGTGGTAGATATATGATGTATACACTTGAACTTAGTTATGTCAATTGGTATCATTGAACTCTTTCAATTGGTATCATTTTGATCTTCTTGTATACTCATATATGTTTGTATGTATGTATGCTTTAAATTCCAAGTATATCAATTTCTATTGGTATCTATTTTTCAACATATATGTTTGTGTTTATGCTAGTGCTTGAGTTTCAATTTTTTTAAATTGATTACTTTTAAATTGTTATCAAGACTATGCATGTCTTTAGTTTATTTTCATAAAGGGGGAGAAAATTTGATTTTGTACTTCAATTGGTATTTGTACTCCCACTCTTTATGATTAAAGTTGTTATTTGAACATATGATATCAACATCAAATTTGTTTATATATTTCAAAAATGAAATATATTCTTACAATTGGTATCAAAATTTGTGTTTAGACATTCAAAATTGTTATGTTGTTTTACAATTGGTAATTTGTTATGTTAATTACAATTGGTATCTCAAAAAGTTGTTTAAAGAAAATATTCAAATTTTGATTTGTAATTCCTATATGCAAGGAGAGCTTAACATCTCTCTTACATATAGATTCATGTTGAGTATATTATAAATTGAGGAGCTTGACAACTCTTCTTTATATGATATACGTGTGTAGGGGAGCTTCATATCTCCTCTTATGCATTACATAATATGTGTTATGTGAATTGGGGCTCTGTCATCCTTCTTCATGTAATGCATATGTGTAGGGAAGCTAACTTAGCGTCTTCCTCTTCATGAATGTATATAGCATATAACATATATTGATTCTTGTTTATTGGTATCAAGATGCTCATTGACATATTTTTTTAATTGATATCATGTTTGTAGTCACCCTTATTGATTTTTTTTTACAAAAAGGGGAGAACATTGTTTGTATTATTTTGATTGACAAAAAGGGAGAAAGATTTTTACCCCTCATTTTATCTATGGTTTTGATTGTTTACCCCTTTGTTGATGATTGACAAAAAGGGGGGAGAAGTATTTATGTTTTATATGCATATATTATGTTTTAATATCAAGAATATTAAGTTTAATTGTTTATTAAGTTTAATGATATCCAAGGCTTGCTTTGTAATTGTTGTAATTGGTATCTAGAGTTTATATATGCTTCTTTCATGCATAAGCAATAAACATAAATATATGAAAAATATGTATGTCTCTTGTTTAGAATCATAAGCTTTCATTGCATATTTATTTATCATTTGTTATGCATGAGTTAAGGGGGAGTTTCTTTGAAGCTTATCTTTAACCATGCATATATAACTCATGAGTTTTGTCATCATCAAAAAGGGGAGATTGTTGGCCCAATGGCCTTCCACTCTAGTTTTGATGATGATCAACACTCATGTAGTATGTTTACTATATTCTTGTGTTTCTAAGTTTCAGATCATTAACAGGATATTAGGTTGGTGATTAGCTTCAACAAGATGATTAGAAGCTATTCGTGATGATTCCGGGCCAAAGTTAAAGATCATACCTTTACACTTGGAGAATCACGGAGTTTTGGAGCAAGTCTACTTGAAGATGAAGATCGTCAAGAAGACTTAGGTATCTAGTTTAGAGTTTGTGTTTTAGATCCATATTTGTAAAGCTTAGTTTAGTTGATATGCTCAAGTGCACAAATCACACACGTTTTATGATGAGTTTTGGTTTTCATGAATAGTTTATCAAAACAAGTTTAAATTGATATATGTATAGTTGCTTCATTCTATACATGCATGCTTAATTTTTTAAACAAAACTTATTTGACTATCCTATTCATGTTTTGGAAAATTCTAGTTTGATAAAATACAAGTTTTGTTTTTGATAAATTGGCAAGACACAAAAATGAATTGATATGATTGATATATGTCTTGAAATTTTTATCACAAGTTTGGTTATCAAAGTAAAATGATAAAACAAGTTTTAGAAAAACATATTTTTAGAAAAACAGTTTTTATTGTGATTAAAATATTTTTTTGATTTACTGTGAATTTATGGGATTTTTATTGAGTGAAAAGACCTATTTTCAAATCCCGTATCTGTGCAGAACTGAGGACTGGCTGACAGGCCAAGTCGGTCGACCGGACCGGTCGACCGCACCATAGGCGGTCGACCGGGACGGTCGACCGACGTGCATAAGTCTGTGCACGTTTTGGAGTCTCTGGGACGGTCGATCGGGCCGGTCGACCGAGATGAGAGTTCTGCTCTCAGGATGTTTCAGTCGACCGGGCCGGTCGACCGCTATTGCCCAACGGTCACATTTTTGACCGTTGGCGGTCGACCGGACCGGTCGACCGGAGTCTGTCAGACTGCCAACTCAGCCTAACGGCTAGTTTTGTATAGGGGCTATATAAACCCCATCTCTTTGGGGATTTTGGCCAAGTTTTCTAAGAGAAAAATTTTCAGTTTTCTGAGGTGTTAAAAAGAGTTTTCAAAAGAGTTTTAAGTGCAAAACTTCTCATCTTTATTTGTTTTGAGTTTTTGGAAAATCAAAGAAAAATAGGTTTTTGGGATTTTTGCTTAGATCCTCAATTCTATCATATTGCAAGTATTTTCCCAAAGATTTTTTCTTTGTTGCTTGTTTCCAAAAACACTTGTTTTCACACTTGAGCTATCTTCTATCCTAAACTATTAGGATCTTGTTTTTGTGGAAAAAGATAAGAGAAAAAGAAAGAGAAGTGTTTGAGGTTGTTTGTTGTAAACCTCATAGTTGTAAACACCCTATATTTGTGAATCCCTCTTCGGTAGAGGTGATCGGGTGATTGTGGTGTGGATCCCTCTTAGGTAGAGGTGATAGTGTTTGGTTGTGAGCCTCTTCGGTAGAGGTGTGTGGATTGGTTGTTGTTTTGGCTACGGGCCTAACCCTCGGTTGTGAGGAGGGGTTGTTTGAGAGAGGAGTTTGGTACTCCTAGAGTTGTAAGAAATCCTCTTCGGTAGAGGTTCCCTCGGTGGGAGTTGAGATAGTGGAAATCCTACAAGGTGGTGTAGGCGGGGATGTAGAGCAAGGTGCTCGAACCTCGAAACAAATCTTGGTGTTTGCGATTGCTCCCATTGTCTCTCTAACTCTCTCTCATTTACTTTGTGCAAAGCATCATACTTCATCTCATATCATACTTGCTTGTGTTGAGCATATTTCTTATTGCCTTGCATTAATTCATATTGCTATATCCTTGATTGCTTGGCTTGATTGTGTGTGCACATTGCTTGAATTGCTTGTGTGTTTGTGCATCACCTATACTCATCCAACAAGAGCTTCACATAGCGCTCAACCCATATCTAGGGGAATCAAGAGGAGTTAGTCCAGAGCCTCGCAAGGGGAATTCGGCTACACTTGTTGGATTGTATTAAGTGTGTTGCAAGATTTGCATTAGCTTCCGCATTTAGCGCACTTAGTTTGCATTTAGTTTCTTAGATTAGCACTTACACCTATTCACCCCCCCTCTAGGTGTTTTTCACGGTCGACCGGGTAAAAATTGTGCATGTCGTGCACACCGGTCGACCTGGCGGTCGACCGACCTTCTTCGCCAGTCGACCGGGAGCATCTCCTGGCCTGCTGCAATGCACTGTTCACTCCCTTTGTCTTCTCATCTCTGTGCTATCTTCCTCTACCTCATTTATCTTCTCTCTCCCTACAGTGAGAAGGCCGATGTGTCACAATCGAGAGACACAGCAGAGACGGAGCTGGGGGGGCCTAATTAAGGAGTAGTACGCTGTATAAAGTTTATAGAAGGGGTTGATAATATTTTTTTGAAATGTGCAAAATTGCACGGGTTGTTCTGAAAATTAAGCAGGGGCCAGCCTCCATAGGCCCCACATGCCTTTGAGAAGTTTGCTTGCACGCACGCATGCACTCATATTATATGTAGTTTATTTTACGAGAGTGAACTTAAAGATTCTTTTTATACATGGTTTTTAGTTCAGATGAATTGTTTACACAAGAAGTTGTCATGCACTTATATATTAGAAAAGAAAGGAATACAAGTTTTTCTTTAGCTTCTTCTCACAGTGGATGATTGAGCTAGTGACTTCACTTTCAGCAGTGTTGAACTGTGACACCACTTTCAGCGAACCCAAGTTCACATTCTCTATTTAGCCTATCCTTTAGCAAAACTTCGGATCACACACCCCATCTCACAGTGCAGAATCATCATGTTTCGATCGGGTCCGGACCCGATCTGACCGTGCCGAACCCAGCGGGCATCTGAGGTTTGCCTACAAACTGAGCCCAACCAAGTGTGGACGGGTTGGAGTAGGACTTAGACTGTGCCGACATCATGGCCCGACCCGCTCGCAATGGTGGAATTTAGATATGAATTTAAATCCTTGCCACTGCTAATTGGATTGGGATCTCTTGCTTGAAGGTTAATAATAGGTTTGCCTCAAGCCTTAAGATACTAAGCAATTAATTAAAAAGATTATTTGGAAAAATTATAAAAAACAATCATGAACTTTTATTATCTTATAAAAAACTATGCTTAACTTTTCTTATTGCAACTAAATATCATAAACTTTTCAAAAAACTACCTTCAACTTACTCCTTCGTTAAAAAAACATTACACGTGACATGCACATGGCTTAAATAATACAAAAACTAATCTTTCACAAGAAACTACAAAAAATTTAGAAAAATAAAATCACTATCCTGAGCTATATCGTAACATAATAATTAACATGACGCAATTATTTATGTGAGATAGACTTGTGTCCTTTCAAAAGGATTCGAGCCTGAATCCTTCCAACTCAAACACAACCCTCCGACATTCGAATATAAAATCCACTCTGTTGAAGTTGATCTATATCATTTCAAGTATTTATAAACAAAAAATCAAGTGTTTTGAATACTTTTTGCCCATCCATCAAACAACGCAAAATGGACGGTCGAAATTAGTGGTTGGTTAGATCTACGTCTTTAGACATACAAATTCTCGATCTGGCAATTTGACTATGATCTAAACATTTAAAAACCCCTACAAATTAATTTTTATTAGGTTTCAAATGTTACTTGATGCATGGGCAAAAAATAATCAAAACACTTGATTTTTGATTTATAGATGCTTGAAATAATATAGATCAACTTCAACGGAGTGAGTCAGATGTTGGTACTTGAGTGGGAAGGATTCGGCCTCAAATCCTTTTGGAAGGACACAAGTCTATCTCTTATTTATGCTTCAATAATTATTAACAAAAAAATAACAAAAACAACCATAAATAAAATAAAACATTTTTCTGAGCTGGTTCAAATCCCACTTGCGCAAGAATACAAAATATATTTCAAAAAAGATCATTATCCGAGCTATGTCATGACACAAAATTAATGTGACACAATTATTTATGATTCAATAAATATTAGCAAAAGTTAAATTTTCTAATTATAAAATTAATGATATAATCACTATTAAATCAATTATTAATGATAAAAAAATATATTTTCAGTACTTTTATTCACTTTACAGTTTCACTAATTGTTTTTATTTATTATTTAACCATTAATTCTAAAAAAAAGAAGAATCTCTCAAAGTGTTGCAATGAAATCATTTATACTTATTTTTTGCCAAAGAAAAGAAACAACATTTAAAAAAAAAAGGATTTGTAACACTTAAAATTATTAATTAATAAAACTTATAAGTACATTCTTGCTCCTTTGTTTTTTGACTAATATTAAAGTTAAAAAGGAAACCCTTCATTATAGCAAAAATAGATTTTTTAATTTTAATTTTATTTCTTTTGCAAATTGTGTAACGGTCCCAGGTTTGTTTACACTAATCCATCACTTATCCCCAAATAATATGGATAATTATCATTACAAAGATCTATACTAATGTACTTATTACATGTTTTTCGAAATTTCAGTAACATTTCTCCTGTATATTGTCACTTTTTCAGATACAAAATATATCATTTGTAGTCCGTACAGCTTAACATCAATCTCAAATAATACTCAGATACTGAAGACTCACCCACACAATAATAATAAGATTTGACTTGGCATCACCTACTTAATCTTGAAAGAAAAATAGATATCATACCTTCAGGTTATCAAAAACCAACACTTACTCTTATGAGAGCTGTCGTATCTACCCCTCGATGCTTATGTTACACAACTGATCCATTAGAACAAATATGTACATACATGACACAATATATAAAATTTTGTACATGAGTCTTAAGTTTATCATTTTTAAGCAACTACTATATGTTACAGTTTAAACACCAAAAGTTATCAAAAAAAATGATGCGGTGACTCGATCTTC
The DNA here is from genome assembly GCA_038442645.1 of Agave tequilana. Classification (NCBI taxonomy): domain Eukaryota; kingdom Viridiplantae; phylum Streptophyta; class Magnoliopsida; order Asparagales; family Asparagaceae; genus Agave; species Agave tequilana. The sequence goes on along the minus strand of JAVJIF010007282.1, from coordinate 91,525 downwards.
TGTATTACAGTCGGTTAACACTAGGCCAAGCCCTTATCCTTGTTCTGACCTGAAAACATGGTTAGTGTTTTCCATTGAAAATCAATCAGGGAAAACTTAAAAAATTTGAGGAGAAAATTACAAGTAATTAAATAAAAAATGAAAAATTACAAGTAGAACTCTCCTTGAGATTTCTGAGAAAGTGTACCAGTGGAAGTCTGGTCAGCACGCGACCACTTTATTCATTGACGATGTAATCGATGGAGCCTTAAGAAATTTGTTCTCGCTTGGTTCCGGAGATTCCATGAGAGAGGAAGATCTTAGGGTATAGGGACCTTGAATTTAGAGAAATGGTTCTCTGAATTTCTTGGAAGCGAGAGAGTTGGCTATGCTGATGCGTCTACTCTCTTGCCTTTTCTCTCTCTGATCCTCTGTCTCTTGATGCCTTGATTTTCAGCCCCGAGCTCATCCCAAAAGTGAGCTATTTATAAGCTCTCAGAGGGTGTAATTGCCCCTAGAATTCAACAAGACTGGTAACAGTCAGTTAGTCTCGTACCATAGGCTATTTTGCGCTTCACGCGAGTTTATAAAGCCTCATGAGAAGCTAGGTATAGGTCTCTTGTGAGGTTAGACATGCTCGCGTGAGCCTTCCAATGGTCATATGACCTAACTGTCTCTAATTAATGTGGGACCAAATGGGCGGGTGTAACCGCCCACTTAAAGTGACATTAACCCCACTAAAGACTTAGTCAAATGTTGACATGGCAAACCTTCGAGCAAGGGATGCATAAAGCTTCAAGCGAAACTGAAATTAGCTTCGCGTGAGGCTAGCACAGCTCCTCACTCGAAGCCACAAGAAAGTTTCAGGTGAAACCAGTATTAGCTTCAGGCGAAGCTGTAATTAACTTCAAGCGAAGCTGAAAGTTAGCTCTTTGTAGAGTTATGAAGAGCTTTAAGGTAAGCTTACAAGAAAAGATTCAGGGAAGCTAGTATTAGCTAAAGGCGAAACTAATATTTTAGCCCTTCAACAAGGCTATAGAGTTTTCAAGCAAAGCTATCCTTTTGGTCATGCTTAGACCTCTTTACAGGTGATACTTGACTTACTGTCTACTTCACTGGATCAAAAAGATTTAAGTCATCGCCTTGTCTCTGAGGATGGGCAGAACTTGGTTGTCAGTTTGTCATATCTCGTCTTTTGTAAGTGTCGACTAGTTGGATATCGTTTGGACCAGTTGAAGTGCTACCTGGGAATTTGTATTTTTTGAGTGTCAACAAAACCCCTTCAAATTTTTCATAAATCAGCAATGGGATGATTCAGATTTCAAAATACTTTGAATTGCCTTGATTGTTGAGAAAAAAGACCACATATATATGGATTTTAGCTTCGCCTTCAAGTTGAACTCAGCTTTGCCTTCATGGCTGAAGTCTGATAGGAGAAACTAGTTGAGTTCTAGCTTCACGTTATGATTGAATTAGCCTCACCTCTAGGGTTGAAATAGCCTCGCCTCTGGGGTTCTTTTAGATAACTTCGCTTACAAAGCTAAGTTGTCTTGCCAGCTCTGCAAATATTTATACTGCAATATACATATACTATTCACACAATGATATTTATACTGCAATATACAAATACTATTCACACAATGATATTGAGTCCACTTGGAAATCAATCGTCCGTTCTTAAAATCTTACCCTTGATTTTGATATTCCTGATTTCAACTCTTCTTCTAGAGCGATTTGAATCTCCTTCTTGTTTTCTTATTTCATCTCGATTTTTTTACCTAGTTTTGTCTCTTGGGACCGACCACCATACTCGAATCGACTCCAGAAATCAAAGTGCGTAGCGAAAGCATGGTGAATTCATGATGCACAGAGAAGCAACATAAGAGTGAGAAAATGTCATCAACGATCAATATTGGTCCAGTCTCTTGATTCCTGAGCTTTCTTAATATTTATATCCCTTATTCTTGACCCTTTTTCTATCATTTTCCTCGCCTTATTGAAATTTTGAGGACGATTTTTTTGTAAAGTGGGTAGAATCTAATGTCCCTGGTCAATTATATATAAAGTAATGTTCAATAATCATTATTAATTTAAAATTTGTTATTGCCCTATATATTATTACTACTAAATATTTAAATGATGGTATTAGCATCGTAAATTATTATTATTCTTATGGATAAATTATAAACATTATTAATGTTACTATTATTATTTTATTTTACTATTATTATTAGTATTAGTATTTCACTCTCTCTTAAACCTAGCCGATATCCATGCCTATTACTTCCTTTTTATTTTCATGTTATATTTTCTCTTAATTTAGAAACACATGAGACCCAAGTTCGTCACGTCTCTCTCTTTTTATATATATCATCATCTCCTTCTTCTCTAACTACAACCCTACAAACCCTAGCCGAACACTCCAACCTCCCTTACTTCTTTCTTCACCCATATGCGCCACCGTGCTTCCCTGTCTTCCTCCTCTTTGTTGCTCATCCTTCTCACCATCCTCAACTGCTTCGCAGCCCTGCCAGAGCATCACGCGACCATGGCCGTTGCGTCAAGACATACCCATCTCCTCTAGTGTCTCCGCCATCGCTAGCGAGCTGCGACCACCATCACCGTGCACGAGACTACCTCTGATGCTCGCGTGCCCGAGATTGCTGCCCGGAGCCATCCCAACAACTTCGACAACTCCTCTTTCTCTCCACCTCCCCCATCTCACCGAGCAAGCTGCTCACCTCCACCACCATGCATCCACCACAACAACGGCTGAACTCATCGCAACCAACACCACACCTTCTCCACTATCTCCTCTACCACCGCCACCAGGAGTCCCTGCCGTCGCGCTGCCTCCTCCACAGCCTCTGCCTTGCAATCACCCCTACAATCTCTTTTGTCGCTGCACACCGTCGCCGGTAAGCTCTATCGTCGCCTCACTATCACCATCTCAACCCACGACCTCCCCACTTCGTCACCACTGCCCACACACGACCTTCTCTCCATCTCTAACCTTTGCCATAGGGATGGCAATTGGGCCGTGCCGGGCCAAACCCGGCCCAGGCACGGCGGGCCAAGGGCCGGGCCATGCCCGGCTCGGCCTGCTCGACCAACAAGCGAGTGGCTCGACCCGGCCTGGGTTCCAAATATAGAACCCGGGCATGACCCAAGGCCCGGGTACCCCGGGCCAGACCAGGGCCGCCCGTGCCGGCCCGCCATTTAAAAAAAAATTAGAAAACTTTAAAAAACCTTTAAAAACTTTAAAAAACTTTAAAAATCCAAAAAATCTTTAAAAAGTCTTAAAAATTCCCAAAAATTACTTATTCAAGTTGTGATAAAAGTAGAAAAGAATACTACAAGGCATAAAATAAAAAATATATTTTTATTAATGATTCAATAAATGAATAAGTGATACAATACAATTGAAGTACAAATCAATTTTTTCAAATTTATCATTAATACATAAAAAAGAACAAGCCTTCATTCTTCATACATTTTATCAATCATAAATAAAAATACAAGTCTTCATTCATCTTCTGGGGAGTCTTCTGGAGAATCATTGATGAGATCGTCAATTGTTTTATTTGACTTCTCTTTTTCACATTCAGCCAATTCTTCCCGCATATGATCATCTCGATCTCATCCGATGCCAAACGGTTTCTCGTATCAATCAGCACTCATCCATCTGCATCAAAAGCACGACTCCGAAACTACTGTAGATGCCAAAAGATTTAGTAAATCACGTGCCATGATGGAAAGCACAATATAAGTCGATGCCTGTGATTTCCACCATGCCAAAATATCAAAAATTTCAAATCTTGAGTCTTGATCGATTTCAGGAGTCACAACACGTTGTGTATAATAATGAAGTTCATTTAAAGAGTCAGAAGTTTTAAATTTTTGGAAGCTAATAAAAGACAAGAAAATAATGAACTTCTACTACTAGAGGTTGAAGAACTTTAAGATGAAGAAGATTATCTATTTCTTTAAGTAGTTTCATAAAAATCATATAACTTATTTATATAAGAATCAATATCTTCTCACGTTAGGACAGAGCTATCCTCATAGTCCATCCTTTCATAAAAATTTTCAAGTAAAAATTTATATCCATTAAATTTAATCCTAGGATTATAATAGTAGCAAAATAAAAGATAAAAGAAAATTCTTTAAAATATTTATTAAATTTTTCTCTATGGGAGCAATAATATCACTTATAGAATCAATATTTCTACATTCAAAAAATATTTTATTTATTTCAGTTAACTCATAAAATATTATACTTGTCGTTGGGTAATAAATACTAGAAAATAATTTTGTTATTCTTTCAATTTTTTTTAAAAATTCACAAATTTGTTATTCCTCATTGAAAATAAAACAATTGAGCAATTCTACAGAAATAAACTTATTTATTGCCTCCTTATAAGAAATTTCTTTACTCAACATATTATGTGTTGAGTTCCAACGAGTTCTTACATCTTGAGGTAATTTTTTAGCAGGTAACCCTAAGCCTGAACAAATTTGTCTGAAAGTTTGTCTTCTTTGACTGTTACTTTTAATAAATATAATAATATCTCTTAATTTTGAATATAAACATAATTATTTTTAGACCATCTTGTACGCACAAGTTAATAATATGACAAACGCATCGAATATGAAAACCTTTTCCATTCAAAACGAGTTTAAAATAATTTTTCAAAATCTTAAACTGCAGTATTTTTGCTAGCATTATCAAATAAAATAGTAAAAATTTAAAATCAATTTTATATTCTCTAGCAACACGCATTGTAATTTTATTAAGATTTAAACCCTTATTAGGATGAGGAAACTTTTTACCGATAATTTTTTTAAAACCCAATCAGAATCAATAAAATACGTAGAAATAACAATATAATGGTAGCCGTTAAGAGATTCTCAACAATCAGAAATAAGTGCATTTTTATGGGGCAAAGATGATAAAACTGCAACTAATATTTGTTTTTATTCTTCAAATACTTTAAACATTTCTGATCTTATAGTGTTCTTACTAACTGGGTCATAATCAGGATTATTCGTTCTAATATAATCTTTAAATACATCGTCTTTAGCCATACTAAACGGCTGTTCATACCGAATAAGATATTTCACTAAATTTGTTTTACCTGTTGCACGATTATAACTAAAAGCGCCTAAAGAGCCACCCAAAGTGCTAATTTGGGTTTATTTGGTTGGTGTTCGGGTGTTTGCTCTTAATATATTGGGCAAGTGGACCAGTTCTCACATTTTGGAAAAAAATATGAAACATTTCGGCACAACTTGCATTGAGTCCTCCTAACTTCATTAACAGTTAATTTATCAAAATATTTCTAAACTCTAGATTTAATAGTTTGGAGGTAGTTGATACATCAGAGGAACTAATAGGTATATGAGAAACAGTACTAGGTACGTCAGAAGAAGCATTAAAATCTGTACATGGTATAAGTTATGTGTGTGAAATTTGTGGAGTGTTGTCTAGTGACATATTTAAAACTTCTCAAGTATCATTATTAATACTAAAATTACCATGAAATTTAGACCAGAAGTTGGCTTGATCCAACTTGACTAAAATTGACATCCATTTTTGTTGGTTAGCTTCTAATTTTATAAGAATATAAATACCAAATTGAAGAGCTTGTAGAGAGAGCTTGTAGAGCTTGAAGACTTGAGACTTGAGAGCTTATAGGCCTTGTAGAGAGATTTTGAGAAGCTTGTAGAAAGAAAAGAGAGCTCGTAGAGGTTGAAAAAGATGAAGAGTAATAGTTTTTGTTGTGTGAAATGAAGTGGGAAAGTCTAAGTATTTATAAAGGAGGAGAAAGTATTTTTTGCAATTTTCTTTGCAAAAAACATAAAAAAACCAATCATAATACTTGTTAGAGGGTTTTTGCCAAAAAAAATTGCAAAACACCTCCCCAAACGGATGAAGGCGGGGCTTTTTTGCAAATAAAAATTTGCAAAAAAACCCTTCCCAACGGCTCTTAGAGCCGTTGGGCTTGCAACCGGGCCAGGCCGGCCAGCCCAATAGCTCTAAGAGCCGTTGGCATGCCGTTCTGGGCCGGGCTGGCTCAGTGGGCCGTACCAGGCCCGTGCCAGGCAAGTGCCAGGCCCAGGCACGGGCCTTGCACGACCCACCGGGCCATGGGCCGCCAAAATGTGGACCCGGGGCTGGCCCGCCCAAACCCCGGACCTGGGCCGGGTTTGGCCCGGGTCCTGCCTAGGCCAGGCTGTGCCCGGGCTACCCGGGTCGTGCCTGTGCGGGTTGCCGGCCCGGCCCAACCCAATTGATATCCCCACTCTGCCAACACCTCTTTACTCCACCCATGACCGACTCCTCCATGGACGAGTCCCACTCCCCATGCGTGAGTCCCCCTCACTCTCTCTGTATCTCTCCTCCTTGTGAACTCATTCTCTATCCATCTCTCTCTCTCCATGAGTGTGTGTATTGTGTGCAGGTGTGTGCACCTGTGTGTAGAGTGTGTATGCACGCGTATTTGTGTGCAGATGTGTGTATGTGCATGTGTTATATTTGAGAAAGTGTGTGTTAAGAAAGAGAGAGATTATACCTCTCTCTTACTCTCTGTGAATGTGTACTCGTGTGTATGTGTGTGTTGCATGTGTTATAGTTGTAGCACCTAGCTGTTCGTGCGATGCATTCTAGTACAAGTACCCGAAGTTGTGTTCGTTAAAGACCTGACACGTAAGGCGATTCGAAGATCCGGACCAGTTCGTGTAGTGCAGATCCGATGGTGATTCAGACTCGGAACAACGTCATTTCATTTAGTGTTTTGTTTATAGTACTTTATGTTATTTTTAAATTCAATAGTGAGTGTTCACCTTATTTATTTTATTTATTTGATCGGTCATCAATATCATTTCATATGACTATTTTTTTATTGATCTATTATAATTGTACGTTTTATTGTATTATTTCATGTGTGTTATTCTTTTATAAATTAATAATGTTAATTAATTTTGTTTAATGTTCGCTATCATATTCCATCTGGAATCATCCAGTCTGTTCCTGTATACTTTATTATTTGTATATATTGGCAAATAATTCTTGACCTGATGATTAGTTTAGAGTTTTAGTGGACTTGTTTAGAGTAGAGTTTGCTTTGTGATTGGGGAGCAGATCAGCTTAGGTTGGACAATGGATCTTACAAATATGCAGTAGAGTATTAGTCATGAATTATTATACTATAAGAGAGTTGGATTTTGGTGATGATAGATCATATATATCCTTGATGTCAAATGTATTTGGATCGGTATTCATCACCGAGGTATTAGTATTTCATTAGTCATTATTTAGTGGTTTATATTTTGATTCAGACCTTGTTGTGATACATTCGAACCGTAATCTGATTAAATCTTGAGGTTGGATTAGTTCTTGATTATGATTTAACGTGTGAATTTTGTGTGAATTATTTATCAGAGTTGACCCTCCTTACTTTATGATTATTTAGACGAGAAATAGATTGGATCTTAAGAAATAATCATATAGGGTATGGCTTCATCAATAGACTAGATCTTTTAAACTTGGATTTGTCAGGGGATCATGTTGGAGTAGAGTTTGACTTGAGGTTGGAGAATAGTGTAGGTTAGATTGGGCAAAATCAGTGGACTAAATATTTATACAATTTAGTTGTTACTTTGAGTTTTGGATCGATGATTGAGAGCGATTGAAGTCGGGTGTATTGATAATCTTGATCAGATTGGATATGAGGATTGATTAAGTGTAACTAAGTAGTTATTTGATACTTGGAGATACTGGTGGCTTAGAGGATGAATATATTGATGACTTAGAGGATTAGAGTAGATTGATATAAATAAGGGAACTGCATTATTGATCGATTGAGCATGTGGATTGACAAAGAATTAAATACTTGATAGTTACAATTACGGTATTAAGATCAAAAGATTATAGGCCAGTTGGAGCCTAGTGCATATGGATGGGACTTGACTAGTGTTAGATAAGATTGTATAGTGTCGAATCACTACCCCGACACGTCATTATTATTATTTCATGTTACTGAAAATTACTTAGAAAGTTTTGTTAGACTGTGACACAATGATATTGTTCTACTATTCTACCGTTTACATAGTTATATTGTTTATATTGTTATTATTACTGTCATTGTCATTGCCACTATATTATCCTAGTAATCCAGATAACATGGATATTAACTGATCTAAGTAAACTAATAATAATATAATTTAACTTACATTGGGGAAATTGATGGAGGAGACAATGTTTGTATTTTAGGTGGACCTAAGATATAAGCTGCGTAGCCGAAAGAGGGTTTCACTGCTGGGTTCTCCGGGATGAATAACATCCCATACTGTTTACTGTTACACTGTAACTGTAGTACCTGGCGGTACAACCTAATTCAACGCCAGGAGTCTGGGCCGTGGTCTAGCTTATATATTAGACCCACTTAAAACACAAATAATATCTCTAACTGATCAGTTTCAATAACTTAGGATCCCGATTGACACGTGCAGTAGGCGTAGTATGAGATGTGTCTAATACGGAGGGCAACTGATGTTCTCTGGCATAATCAATAATAATGAACTGTTCATAGTGTACCGTACTTGATTGTATTTGCCTGATATATGTATTCTATGTTGGAACCCAATGGTATACATGACCTTCTTGTACACCTGACTCTAGCACTGGTTGCCTGTATTACTGTTCATTTATATTTTGTATGTTATTTTCAGTCTTATCCGGTATATTTTTATAGTAGTATCATAAAATGCTCACAAGTTATATGCACGTACACCTTCCCTCATTTTTCATAATCATTGGGAGTTTTCTGACTCTCCTGGATTTGCATATCCAGCTACATGGGTATTTCTTTTACTGAGCAGGTATCTGAGAAGATCGTGTGCATCTGATGAGTGCGGAGTTCTCTTTGCGTGTTCTTCTGATCTTGGTATTATTCATGTTTTTCTTGTTTATTCTTTTTGATTCTCTTTATCGTTGGACTCGGTTTATTCTGTTGATTATTTATAGAATAATAATATCATGTGTTAGAAACTTATATGTTATATTGCAGTGATTTTATTACTTTCATAGTTGATCGATATAGCTTGTTTAGATTATTTTAGGCTTAACATGTATACGTAGAGTATTTTTCTCACGTGTATACATCGCCGACTTTCGTCCCGATTCCGCTTCAGTGCGTTTTGGAAAGCGGAGTGTAACAACGATAGGATATGCCTTAGTCTTCTACTAGAGTGACGTGCCACGACTGCTCTCCCATGCCAGTTTCTTTCTTTTTAAGTTATTATTTTTTAAAGTAATTTTTTACATAATATATTTAGATCAGGAAATATCAAGACATAGACCTAAATGTCTAATAAATTACTTCCTTAAAGAATCTTTACAACATCTTCCTTTCCCCTAAAGGAGAAGTGGGACTACAGAACTTTTTTCTTCACAGCCGCCACAATCAATGTAAGAATCCAGCATAATTGTTATTAAATTTTGAGAGAGAGAGGACACAAATTCATTACCCCAAAAAGTATTAACTCAATATTATTTGATAATTAACAAAGTAAGTGGAGAGAAGATGTCTAGCTCCTTGCCTTCATGGAACCGTTGCCATTGATAGGCATAAGCTTTAGTTGGGTGACCAAATAAGCAATATTAGTTAGCTAGCTTTATGAATGTGGACTGCCTACCTCTCAAATCAAAGCCTTAACTTGCAAGGATTGGAGCTAATAAGGCAGAAAAGAAAGCAATTTAACCACAAAGACAAAAGGCAGCTTTGCCTGTCGTCTCTCCTTAAAAAGAAGTCAAGAGTTGGCGTTGAGAGAGATGCAAACAAAGGGGAGGAGGAAAAAGCAAAGATTTTGATGGCTTTCCCATGACTGTGGGAAGCACGTGATCCGTGGGTAGGAAGGGAGTTGCTTAAATTAATGAAATAATATTCAGCACACGCGCACAGAGAATTAAAAAAATAGAGATTATTATATAGTGTGGGTTTGTTGGTCAAGACTCGAAAGGCAGTGATTCCTCGTGTTGCCATTCTACTGCATTTCCTTTTTGTTCCAAGAGGAGATCTACGTACCAACACTATTTGTTGCATGCTTGTTAAATAAGTAACATAAAAGAGAGAGAAAATTCTGAAATTTTGATGAAAGTATAATATTTTCATATTAGACATCAGAAACAGGATCCAGAGGAGGAGATGATTGGGGCAAATTTTCTCACAACAAGGCCCATTTTTGTTTTGGGTTATAGAGCAGTTGCTTGTGCGTTTCTCGCCGCCACATGGGCCCCGAACTGGAGAAAGCATTTGTGTAATTTGTTTTAAGACAAATGGAAACAATATATGCTAATCATGGGTTAAACGCACTGCAACAAAGTCCACTGGTCCACGTAAATGCAACCAATATCTATGCTCGGCCTGGCCCGTATCCATGACCGGCTAGTTGCCTCCTTCAGAAAGTTGTTAAAATTAAAATTCATAAAACAACAATGAATTTGCAAGTATCTTGAAAAACTTTCACGAACTTTTGAAAATACAAAAAAAAAAACTAAAAGAAAGTTTCCTTAAAATTTTCAAGAAACTACCCTTCATCAGCGTATGATGACGGGCATATAAAAATTTTCTTAAACTTTTTCTAAAAAAAATTTTTTTTTTTAAATCAGATCTTTAGTTTGGAAGAGTTTCAGATTCAAAATAAGATTACTGTTTTTGAGAGTCAAAATAGAGTTATTGAAATGGGGTATGGAGGTCCCCAAACTTTATAAACTAGGGTTCTTGAAACAGCGAATGGGTAGATTTAGAATGACTCTACTACTTGAGCTACGCTCACTCTTCACCTAATATAGACCTATTACTAAGATTTACTCGAAAAGAGAGACTTTTAAAACGAATTCCTACACGTCAGAAACCAGTAGTTGTGTGCGTCTTAAGTTCCTAAATTGCATTTGGGTTAAGATGTTACATGGATTTTATAGGATCCTAATACTGTGATTAACAAATATATTAAATTACAGTAAGTGTATTTGTGAACAAATATATTAAATTAAAGGGAAAATTACTTTTAGGTCCCTAGGGAGATTGACTTGTGTCAAAAAACTCCCCGGAGAAAAAACCAGTGTTAAAAAGTCCCTAATATAGGAATTAGTTAAACTAAGTCCCCATGTACGCTTTGCGTAGGCACGTCGGTTTTCAGCGGTATTGGAAAGACGAAAATGCTCCGCTTGGTTGCGTATTCTGGCGCTGTCATTATTGAGTAAAAAAGCTTGTGCGGCGTCATTATTATCGTTCTGCGTGCTGCCATTTTCAAAAATTACCCCTTAATCTTCTTCAATCTCTGCAAAATCCCCAAAACTGTATCTCTCAAAAATCAGTTTCTATCCACCTCCATCTCTCACAAACTTACACTCAATGGCCAATCAGAACTTACCGCCGGTCATCCACGACCTTACACCGGCGACCAGATCTCTATTTCACAGAAAGGTTTCTGTTGCGAAGAGAAAAACATCAACAGTCAAATCTGAGAAAGAGTCTTCGCCAGCCATGCTGAAGCGTCCAGCTCCTTCTTCCAGCGAAACGTGAGTCCATAATAGTGTCTGTGTCCGCTTCTTACCACCTTTTGAACATTATGTCCACCTTTATCATTATATGTCCACCTATATATCCAAATTTTTCATTATATATCCACATTTCTCAGTAATTGTCCACTTTTTTTTTTTACTATTTATCCACATTTATCAACATCTTTCCAATTTTTTTTATTATATGTCCACTTTTTTGTGATTTATGTTCACATTTCGAATATTATGTCCATATTTTAATTATCTGTCCACCTATTTCTGTTTTTTTCACATTTCGAACATCTTGTCCACTTTTTAATTATTTGTCTACCTATTTCTGTTTTTGTCCACATTTCAAACATTATATCCACATTTTTAATTATTTGTTCACCTATTTCTGTTTTTGTTCACATTTGACCTTTATCACAATTTGTCCACATAGATACTACTCCAAAGCAGAAGAAGAATATAAAAATTTTTCTCCGCCTGTCTTCCTGGATCCACCCATATTCAAAGTTTATAGAGGGTCTTTTACCCGAATTAGATATTGTCATCGGTAAGCCTTCGACTCCTGCCCCTTTGTACACTACTTAGACCTTGAAGTTATACCCACGGACCAAACCACCCTTCTGAAGATCATCCCAGAGTGGGATGAAAAGACAAGGAGGTTCAGATTTGCAGGAAGCCTTCACGCCTTCTCGCCATCTTGAATTAGAAGTCACACATTCCTACCAACCGATAGTATTTTCGTGAAGAAGAACATGGAGGAAACTCCCCTTTGGAGGAAGTATTTCATGGGTAAATATGGGAGAAGCAGAGAGAAGAGACTGAAAAGGAAAGTAGATCAAGGTCCTGTGAGAAGGGAAGACCCCTTCTGAAAACAAGCAGAGATTAGTTAAAAATAATTTGTCCAACTTAAGTAAAATGTGTCCACTTTCCTGTTTTTCTATCCACTTTTTTGTATTCTATCCACTTTTAATTGTTAATATTCGCGCTCCCTTTTGACAACTTTGCACAATTTTTGTACATCTTTAAAAGGTATTATTTGGAGGAGCTCCTTACTACCCTCGTTGAGAGCTCAAAAAATCAGGATATTTTTGAATTTGTCCCCCTTCAAATCCTGTACCAACCTTCAATGATATGGCTCCCGAATACCAAACAATCAGTGTCCAAGAATCACTTTTAGTACTATCAGAGCCTGGAAGCTGTGGACGGCACGGTGTGGGCATTGGCTATTCACGAGGAAACAATGAAAGGTGTTTACAATGCAAAGCTTTCAATGGATAAGCGAATCCTGGTGAAAGTACAAGTAACAGTGGCTACATGTCTGGATGTGGCACCTGTTAAATGTAAGTTTGGCCACCCCACGTTAATATGTCCAATTTTTTAGGTTTCTGTCTAATTTTTTATTAATTTGTTCACATTTTTAGTTATTTGTCCACTATTTTACTTTTGTGTCCACATTCATCGTTATTTTTTCACTATTTCGGTAATATTTCTAACTTTTAAGTATGAAATGCAGTTATAGTACTATACGATAACCGACCTGCACACACCAGCCAGGCATAGAGACAGTGTTCCACCCATGTGTAATTGGGTAGAAATGGGACATGCTGTGAGCTCCTTTAAGCAGTTGGGGTTAGAGCGCAGGTCACAGAAGATTGTCTACCACATCATCGATGAGGAAGAGATGGTACCTGAGAAGAAAGAAAAGGAGGAAGAGAAGTGGGAAAGGAAGATAGAAGAGAAGATGAAGAAAAGAGAGAAGAGATGAAGAGAGAAAAAGGAAAGGAGAGGAAAGAGAAGGAGAGAAGGAGAGAAGAAGAGGGAAAATGTGGTATCTTCCGAAGAAGAGAAGAAGAGGAGGAGCGAATAGAGAAGCAAAGGGACATAAGAGAAGAAGTACTTATTCGTTACGAATAAAAGAGATTACGCGCCTTCGCACTGCCTTGGTAGTTACTGGCTTCGATGATGTTGCGAAAGTGTGGCGCCCCGATCTGGCAGGTACGGGGACGCCACTGCGACGTACATACGCAGGGCGATGATACCATTACGTATGTACGTTAAGCATCAATACAACACAATACAGGGATCAGAGTGCAGAAATACGTGGTGTATACATTCCAATACAAAATAGTACAAGTACTTAGTCATCACGAATAGTGACATAATATTACATCAATATTACATCACCAGATAGTGCAAAAGTAGACTGAACATGGTACAAAAGATAATAACTCACGAGCTGAAAAAGAGAATCTCGCGAGCAAGGGAAGGCGGGTGGAACTACGGCTGATTTGCCTGTTCCTCGAAGTAAGCCTGGTCGTCAGCTGAAGGGTCCACCTCGGCCCAACCTGCTAAATCTGAACATACAAATTCAGGGTTGTTAGAGGGCAACCAAGCGAGTGCAAGAAGAAACCAAGTGGTAAGTATAAATAAAAGTAAGTGCATCATGTCAAGTATAATGTACCAAAATCAATAAGTATGAAATAATCACAATAAATAGTGAAACATGAAAATGACATTAGAATTTATGTGGCATGAAATAAAGCAAGTGTAGCAGGTCAAATGTCATATAATCAAATTAGCAAGTAAGGAATAACTACCATAAATAGCAAGTAATAGAATTCATGTAAGTCAATTATCGAGTTATTATTAAGACTCATTCAATTTGTATGTTTCGGTATATGACCGGTGCCATATACTTCCGCATACAAGCCGAGCGAGGTTGGTTATTGAAAATTGATAGGGAACGACGAACCATGTTTAGAATGGGTCCCGTGCATGCCCGGGACAACGGTCCAGGAGTATCCGGTACTGAGCCGGAATGTACCGCTAGGCACCGGGACTTACTATATGCCCGAAGGTCTTAGTAGACGCCCGAACAGGAATAGAGTGTCACCGTTCCCCACAGGGATATACCCAGGGGATTATAGCACACCCGACAGGCAGGCAAGGGGGTAGGGGTGCCAGTACACCCCTCAGAAACACCTGGTGGCCTCCAGGTCAAATCCAACAGGAATAGTTGTACAACATATGTATGGCCACTATAAACACAGAAGCTATATCGATACCCATCAATTTCCCCATCCCGGTATAAGTTGTTTAAATATAACAGAGTTTCAAATAATAATGTCTACAGGGTATTCACAAAAGTACCATATCCATGGTTATCCTATTACGGGGGTCAACAGGAGTATAATATCAGGAGTAATGTCAGGAGCCTTCTTAGTTCAGGGGTTCAAGTATACAGGAGTTCAGGAGTACAGGAGTTCAGGAGTACCAAATATCTGGTAATAATATAATAATCATGCCAAGTCCCTGTAAAAATGATAGTCATGAATATATCATATAATACATGTATCAGGGGTGATAGTGTCCGGTCAAGGGTCATGATGTCAAGTCAATGTATTTGTACCACATGAAAGCATGTCATATACTGGGTATCAGGAGCAGGTGTCAAGTATGATATATATCAAATACTGGTGTCTAAATATCAAGTGCCGTGGAACAGGTATCAAGTATAACATATCAAGTGCCGGTGTAAATACCGAGTGCCAGTGTCATAAATCATATATCAAGTACAACATGTCAAGTGTCGGGTAAATACCGAGTACAATATCATTTATTAACTCGCATAGCATGGTATCATGTACTAAAACTACAGTAGCAAGTGCTAGGCATGTTAAAATATCCACATATCAATATCATGCTATAAATACAAGGGCGTTTATTTTAAGTCTATTAAAAAGAGCACTCGCCTGAAACCGGGGTGAAATACCGGTTAAAAATCTGAGAAACCCGCGAACCGTACAAGCAATTCACTAGCCCATAGTTGTATATTAAACTATATAAAATATATATATATATATATATATATATATATATATATATATATATATATATATATATATATATATATATTGGAGAGGGAATGAGAGAGGAGAGAGAGAGGAGAGAGAAAGTTGTAGGAAGGAGAGAGAGAATAAGTATGAATTAAAAGGGGAGGGGTAGGGTTGTAAATATAGGAAAGTAATTTTAGGATGAGGGGATGGGTATTTTAGGAATAAGGGAAAAGTAAGTTTATTTAGGAAAAGAAATGAAAAGAAAGAAAGAAAGAATGGAAAGAAGAAAGAAAGAAAGGAAAAAAGAAAAAGGAGGGGAGGGGGTGGCCGGCGGCCGGCCGGCCGCCGCCGGTGGTCCTGGGGCGCCGGCGCGCCGCCGGAGGTGGTGGGGTGGCGCGCGCGCCTTAGGGGAGGAAGTGGGAGTTGGAGTGGTGGAGTTGTGGTTGGGTTGTTGTTGGTGGAGGTGGTGATGGTGGTTGGTGGTGGTGGTGGTTGTGGTGGTGGTGGTGATGATTGGAGGTGTTGGGGAGTTAGAGGAGGAGGAGGAGGTGATGATGGGGTGGTGGAAGTGGAGAATTTGGTGGAGATGAGGGTGAATTTTGGAGAAGATAAGGAAGATGAGGAGATGGGTTATGTTGAAATTGAAGATGGTGGAGGGTTGTTGGAGGTTGAAGGAGGTGGTGGAGTGGAGAGGGGTTGTGGGGGAGTGGGTGGCCGGCCTAGGAGTGGCCGGCGGAGGCGGCGGTGATGGTGGAGGCGGCGGCCATGGTTGGGTGCGTGAGTTGAAGGAGTGGGTTGAAGATAAAGTTTGATTTTTTGGATTATTGAAATGAAAAGGAAATGGGAAATGGAGGTTAAATAGAGAAGATGAAATGATGAATATTTTGGGGAAGGGGAGAGGCAGCGGGTGGCTTTGCAGGCTGCAGTGGCAGGGGGCGGGAGCAGGCGGCGGTGCAGGGAGCAGGGAGAAAGTCAATGGGGGGAGAAAGTCAATGGGGGGAGAAAGAAATAAAAGAAAAGGGAAAAAAATAAGGAAAAAGGAAAAAAATAGTAGAAAAATTTTATTATTAAATAATTTATTTATTAAAATTTTTGGAAGTACACAGTAGGGAGTAGAGAAGTAAAAAGTAAGAAAATAAAAAAACGGTAAATTATATTATTATTTTAATAGGGCGAAATTTGACTGTTTCAGAAACGATTCGAAAAATTATCAAAAATAGAAAATATTATTTTAAGATGTTCGGTGAAATCGAATTCGAGAAATTAATGTAGTTTTTAAATTAAAAATTCTGAAATTTTCCGGCGATACCGGCCGACACTAGAATCGGTGAAATTTTGATAAATTTAGAAAAATCTCAAAAATATTTTTAGATAGAAAATGAAATTCTAAGAAGTAATGTGTAAATTGTTTTTGAAAATTCAATTCCATTTGAAAACTAAAAATCAGGGAATCAGTTAGCGATGCCGACCAACACCGATTTTGGAGATTTTGCAGAAAAATTTTGAAAAATTCTAGAAAATCATGAAAAATCTAAAATATTAGAAAACAATGTCTGAAACTAAAATCGGTCAAATTGGACTACCAGAAAGGTCAAATCGGGTTACTGGCTGGTATCGGGTTCCTGGTCCGGGTCAGGGCTTACTCTAGGTCTGAGAATCCAGATCCGATACTCAATAATATAAGTAATCACAACCCAAAAGTAAATACTGGAAGAAATTGAACAATATGGTCGAAAAAATTTGGGACACGTATCTGAGTACGTATCCCGGGAACGGGGTGCTACAAAAAGCGGGGCCTTCTTTTGAAGATCTTAGGAAGTTTCCCGATGCTGAAGAATAAAAAGACGTAGAATAAATCGATATGGGTGTGGACAATGAATTGCCCTCAGTTGTCGAGGTGGAAGTAAGAAAGGAAGGAAGAGAAGAAAAGAGGATGAGACTGCACGCTCTGTTGGTTTGACCGACATTGTTAAGAATGTGAAGAGTCGGGAACGTCGAAAGCCTGCTAAGGTTGTAATATCTCCATCTTGGGCATTTCCCATAACACAGGTACTTTTTGTTTCTATCCAACTTTTAAAGTATCTGTCCCAACTTTTAAAGTTTCTGTCCACATTTTTAAGTATCTGTCCAAGTTTTTAAGTATCTGTTCAACTTTGAACTTTTTATCCAATTTTTAATTTTTCTTTCCACCTTTTAAACTATCTGTCCAACTTTTAAGTAACTGTCCAACTAACTAACTTTCTGTCCACTTATTTGATTATTTTGTCCCAACTTTTAGTTATCTGGCAACCTGATAGGCAAGCGGGTACAAAGGAACCATCGGCTAGCAACATCCTCTTCTCCTGTTCCAAAAGCAGCCTCTGTAGCAGCAACCTCCGCCTCTTTAGGAACAGAGGTCGCTGCAGTGGCAGTAGAGCCTTCTGCAGCAGCACCCTCTGCCTCGGCGACAGCAGAGCCTTTCTGAAGCAGCAACCTCTGCCTCGGTGGCAGCAGAGCCCTCTGCAGCAGCAGCCTTTACCACCGATGGCAGCAGAGCCCTCTGCCATTGTCCTCAGTAGCCTCTTTCTCGGTGGTAGCAGAGCCCTATGCTATTGTTTTACTAGAAGCCTTGCCTCGGTGGCAGCAGAGTCCTCTGCCATTGTTCCACCAGCTTTCTCTGTCTCAGTGGCAGTAGAATTTACTACACTGGTTGCAGGCACAATCTCATCCGATGAAGATCGACGCATCTAAATTGCGCAGGACATCCGTGCGCTATTCATATGGGACCCAGGACAGAAGCTAAGTTCTTGAAGTTAGTTGAATTGAACACGGACGTTCCCCGAGATCTGAACTTCACTGTACAGATGTATTGGGAGGACAACAAGGATATTGGGTTCGTTCACAATGTTAATTACTGGGACCCAACAACCCAGCTCAGTCCCCACGAACGTAAGGCTTTACAATGTTTCCTGCAGCTGCCAGTGATGAGGTACTTTTATTTGTCTAACTTTTAATATTTCTGTCCAACTTTTTAACTTTTCTGTCCAACTTTTAATATTTCTGTCCAACTTTTAAATTTTCTGTCCAACTTTTAAGGTTTCTGTCCAACTTTTAAATCTTCTGTCCAACTTCTAAATTTCTGTCTAACTTTTAAGGTTTTTGTCCAACTTTTAATGTTTATGTCTAACTTTTAAAGTTTTTGTTCAAGTTTTTAAGTATCCATCTAAATTTTTAAGCAACTGTCCAACTTTCAAAGTATCTATCCAAATTTTTAAGTATTTGTCCAACTTTTATTCCCTAGGATACAATTTGTTTGGTCTTGTAGAGATATGTTTATGAACCAGTAAGACATTCTACAGATCCTCTGGGGCGGCATGCTTGGGGACAATGTGATTGTTGTCTTTCTTGGGAGGGAGATGATTCGGCCACAGGACGGCCAACATGAGCAGCAATATAGAAGATTTGGAATAGTCTATCGTTGATTTCTCGTAATTAAATTTTGGCCAATTTTATGATTTTTTTGTCCATCTATTTTCTATCCAAATTTGTGTTTTTTGTTAAACATTTATAAATTATATGTAACTTCACTTACGTTCAACTTTTGTTATGTATTTTCTCTGTAGAACGTCCAGCAGTACGAGCAGAAGGTTGAGTAGAACCAGCTCTTCGTCTTATCTGTAGAGCAATATGTTGCCAAAAGCTGGCCGTTCTGTTGATTCCTATCTCCAGTGACACACTTGGCCCCTTATCAAGATTGATTTCAAGAGGAATAAGATTGGCCACTGATGATTGATTCTGACCTACACAAAAAGATACAGACTTTTAGAGAAGTTACTTGGTCCTAGTTGCTACCATATAGCCTAGGGCTAATGAGTCGTGATCCACATGGAGGGACAGTAATGGA
This sequence comes from Agave tequilana, assembly GCA_038442645.1. NCBI lineage: Eukaryota > Viridiplantae > Streptophyta > Magnoliopsida > Asparagales > Asparagaceae > Agave > Agave tequilana. The sequence goes on along the minus strand of JAVJIF010007282.1, from coordinate 72,252 downwards.
AGCGTTGTATAAGTTTCTTTCTTTTAATTTATCAAAACTAGTTAATATTTATCTTCTCAGTTTTATAAATAGAAAATAAAATTGTTATGTTAAGTTAAGAAGAAGAGATGGTGGTATTGTTGTTATTTATTTATAAAAGAAAAGAAAACAAAAGGAGATAAAGAAAAGTATTGGTACAAAAATCAGAAATAAAAAGAGATAAAATAAGAGTATTTAAGATGCTTTTGTTGATTTAAAGAAAAAAATAAGTTCAAAGAAGAAGAATTAAAAGAGAAAGTGTTGATTGAAAATTATTAAATTAAACTAAGAAAGAAAAATAAAAAAGAGATAAATAAAGAAGACTTATCTCTGTTAACATATCATGATTAGATGTGAAGTAATATAAAGTAAAGTGACAGAAAGAAATATATGAAAGCAGTTCTTGGCCAGATTGAGTACGATGAAGAAAAGTGAGAAACCTTCACTGATTGTCACCTTCATTATAAGCTTTTTGAAGAAAAAATTATATAGTGTCACTCTGTGATAACTCTTCGTCTCTTTTAATCATGTAACTCTCTCTAGTCTAAAAATAAAATAAAAGAAAAAGATAAAAATTACATTGAAGAAAAAAAGAAAAACCTAAACTAAACTAACCTAAATCTCTATGTGTTTTGAAGAACAAAAAGAATCCAAAGCTTCAATACTTTCTTTCAATCTTCTTCAAAGATAACCACTGTTAAGTGATTTCAAGAGTTGTGCCCTTTCTACCTTCGATGTATGAGAGGGTATTTATATGAGAAAATCAGAGGGATAGAAAGCGTATGAAGATAGAGAGAGCAGGTTATTTCTGAATTTGAATTCTCTCCTTATCTCCAACTTAATTTTATTTATCTAGAATTTTATGTAGAAATTCAATTTGATCTGCAACTTATTATCGTGTTGATTGCTGAATATGACTTATCAAATGACAGAATTCAAAAGAGTGATCAACATAAGAATTATAGCATTTAAGTCTTCTTTTTGGACCATCTTGAATCATCAGATTTGAGTTTCAGTAGCGAAAGTTATGATTAAAAGGCTAAAATATATCCAGTCTGAATCCGAATCTAAATTGTTTTATCTCATCCGTTGATCTTCTTGCTATCCATTTATCTTCTTAGATTTTTAATTTGTCGTCTAGAATAATAAGATGTCCATTTATCTTCTGCAAAATTGATAGGGTCTTCAAACAATCCATTTTTTCCTTAAAATTATATGATATTATCTTATCTGATATATCTAGTTTTCAGATAAGATAGCTTTTAAAACATTTGGATTGGAATTGATCTCATTTTTTGAATTTTTTAGATTTAATTGGATAAATCTGTCAATCTCTTCATTTTCTTCGTTAATTTACATTGCATATCACTAAACATAAAAAATACATTAATAGGAGTTTTATTAAATATAAATGCAAAAATGTGATATATATGATATGAAAACTTATAATGCACGTGTATGATCACACTCCCACACTTATCTTTTGTTCATCCTCGAGCAAAATAAAAGTAGAGCGAACTTAACCTTACTCACTTTCGTAGGAATCACGGATGCACTTAGCACGTACGACAAGCCGTTAAACCTCTAGGTTACCCCTAGAGGACGAATTTTGTCTCGTGAAGGTTTTCAGTAGGTTGCACCCACAAAATCCATAAGGGAAAAAATAATGTGATAGTATTTTTGAAAACACATTTTGAAGAGAAAAATATTTGATATATTAATGTAAAAATTCAAGTAATCTATAAGTCATACGATTATCAAAACTTAGTCATTCCTAAACTTTGTCTATATTCAAAAACTTGTTTTTAATCAAGGTGAGGATTAAAATTATATTTCTCATATAGTCTATTATTTTACCCTAAGTTATATGCACCTTGTGACCTTAAAAATTTGACTTGAGATTCTTCAACTTTAACTCTTATACTTTTTTTTACTTTTATGGCGGCAATATCCCTTAACTCTATTAGGCTTTCTAATTTACCCATGTAACGAGTTTTAGTCGGTGAATCCCAAACCGGACGGTTTTAGGGCACCAGGTGAGAAAACACCTTAAGGACTTAGGACTCAAATAAACAAGACCACAAAACTAAGGATTTTTATGTATATGAGCTATTTTTAGGCGTGAATAATTATGCGTCATTAGGCACAAATATCCAGCTTAATTAGAGGATTTTTTTGATATATATATTTCTTTTTTAATATAAAATGCATAAGAATTTTTATTTTTGAACCTTATATGTGTAAGTGTATAAAGTGTGCATATTTCATCAAGGTAAAAAATCAAAAGTAAATTATTTTTCAATCTTTCTTCCTAACCTCAAAATCAAACATTAATTTTATTTTGATCAAGTATAAAAAATCCTAATTATTATCCTCTTATTCCTTAAAATTAACTTAATTTTTTTACAAACATAAATCAAAGTATTATTTTCCTTTTCAAAAATTTTTAGAGAAAGGATTTTTTTTTTAAATTAGTAAAGTTAGTATGTTAGTGAACGCTCACTCCTACAACTATTTTTTGCTCGTCCTCGAGCAAAACAAAAGTAGAGCTAAGTTAACCTAACCCACTTTCATAGAAATCACGGTTACACTTAGCACGTACAGCAAGCCGTTAAACCTCTAGATTATCCCTAGAGGACGAGTTTTGTCTCGTGAGTGTTTTCAATGGATTACACCCACAAAATCCATAAGGAAAAAAATAAAGTGTTAGTATTTGTGAAAACACATTTGAAGGAAAAATATTTGAAGTATTAATATAAAAATTCAAGTAATCTATAAGTCATAGGATTATTAAAACTTAATCTATATTCAAAAACTTTTTTTCAATCAAGATGAGGATTAAAATTATATTTCTCATCTAGTCAGTTGTTTTACCCTAAGTCATATGCACCTTGTGATCGTAAAAATTTGACTTGAAATTCTTCAACTTTAACTCTTATGCCTCTTTTTTACTTTTATGGCAGTAATATCCCTTAGCTCAATTAGGCTTTCTAATTCGCTCATGTAACGAGCCTTAGTCGGTGACTCCCAAACTGGACGATTTTATGGCACCAGGTGAGAAAACACCCCAAGGACTTAGGACTTGAGTAAAAAAGGCCACAAAACTAAGAATTTTTTTATATGAACCATTTTTAGCGTGAATAATTATGCTTCATGAGGCACAAATACCCAGTTTAATCAGAAGATTTTTTTGATATATATAAATTTTTTTTATATATAAGGCATAAGAATTTTTGTTTATGAACCCTATGTGTGTAAGTGTATTAAGAGTGTGCATATTTCATCAAGGTAAAAATCAAGACTAAATTACATTTTCAATCTTTTTTTCTAACCTCAAAATCAAACAAATAATTTTATTTTGATCAAGTATAAGAAATCCTAATTATTATCCTCTTATTCCTTAGAATTAACTTAATTTTTTTACAAAAATAAATCAAAGTATTATTTTCCTTTTCGAACGGTTTCAAAGAAAAGATTTTTTTTAAATTAGTAAAGTTAGTATGTTAGTGAACCTTCACTCCCACACCTATTTTTTGCTCGTCCTTGAGCAAAACAAAAGTAGAATTAACTTAACCTAACTCACTTTCGTAAAAATCACGGTTGCACTTAGCACGTACAACAAGTCGTTAAACCTCTAGATTACCCCTAGAGGACGAGTTTTATCTCGTGAGGGTTTTCAGTGGATTACACACATAAAATCCATAAGGAAAAAAATAAAGTGTTAGTATTTTTGAAAACGGATTTGGAAGTAAAAAAATAGTATTAATATAAAAATTCAAGTAATCTATAAGTCATAGGATTATCAAAACTTAGTCATTTCTAAACTTAGTCTATATTCAAAAAGTTATTTTCAATCAAGATGAGGATTAAAATTGTATTTTTCATCTAGTCTATTATTTTACCCTAAGTCATATGCACCTTGTGACTTAAAAATTTGACTTGAGATTCTTTAACTATAACTGTTATGCCTTTTTTTCTCTTTTATGGCTGTAATATCTCTTAGCTTAATTAGGCTTTCTAATTTGCCCATGTATCGAGCCTTAGTCGGTGACTCTCAAACCTAACGATTTTATGGCACCAGGTGAGAAAACACCCCAAGGGCTTAGGACACGAGTAAACAAGGCCACAAAATTAAGGATTTTTTTATTTGAATCATTTTTAGGCGTGAATAATTATGCTTCATGAGGCACAAATACCCAACTTAATCAGAGGATTTTTTCTTGATGTATATATTTTTATTTTATTTTTCTTTTTATATAAGACATAAGAATCTTTGTTTTTGAACCCTAAGTGTGTAAGTGTGTAAAGTGTGCATATTTTATCAAGGTAAAAATTAAGACTAAATTACCTTTTCAATCTTTTTTCCTAACCTTAAAATCAATTTGTCCAAGTATGAGAAATCCTAATTATGGTCCTCTTATTCCTTAAAATTAACTTAAATTTTTTAACAAAAATAAGTCAAAGTATTATTTTCCTCATCAAAAGTTTTAAAGAAAGATTTTTTTTAAATTAGTAAAGTTAGTATGTTAGTGAACCCTCACACCCACACCTATCTTTTGCTCATCCTTGAGCAAAATAAAAGTAGAGCTAACTTAACCTAACTCACTTTTGTGGGAATTACGGTTGCACTTAGCACGTACAACAAGCCGTTAAACCTCTAGGTTACCCCTAGAGGACGAGTTTTGTCTCGTGAATGTTTTCAGCGGATTGCACCCACAAAATCTATAAGGAAAAAAAATAAAGTGATAGTATTTTTGAAAACGCATTTTGAAGGAAAAAAATATTTGAAGTATTAATGTAAAAATTCAAGTAACCTATAAGTCATAGGATTATCAAAACTTAGTCTATATTCAAAAACTTGTTTTCAATCAAATTGAGAATTAAAATTGTATTTTTCATCTAGTCTATTATTTTACTCTAAGTCATATGCACCTTGTGACCGTGAAAATTTGACTTGAGACTCTTCAACTTTTAACTCTTTGCTTTTTTTTTTACTTTTATGGCGGTAATATCACTTAGCTCTATTAGGCTTTCTAATTCGCCTGTGTAACGAGCCTTAATCAGTGACTGTCAAACCGGACGATTTTTGGGCACCAGGCGAGAAAACACCTCAAGGACTTAGGACTCGAGCAAATAAGGCTACAAAACTAAGGATTTTTATTTATATGAACTATTTTTAGGTGTGAATAATTATGCTTCATGACACACAAATACCCATCTTAATTAGAGGTTTTTTTGATATATATATATATATATATATATATATATATATATATATATATATATATATATATATATATATATTATATATATATTATATATATATATATATATATATATATATAACATAAGAATCTTTGTTTTTGAACCCTAAGTGTGTAAGTGTACATATTTCATCAAGGTAAAAATAAAGACTAAATTACTTTTTTAATCTTTCTTCAAAACCTCAAAATCAAACAAATAATTTTATTTTGACCAAGTATAAGAAATTCTAATTATGATCCTCTTATTCCTTAAAATTAACTTAATTTTTTTATAAAAATAAGTCAAAGTATTAATTTTCTTGTTAAAAGTTTTAAAGAAAGGGTTTTTTTTTTAAAAATTAATAAAGTTAGTATGTTAGTGAACCCTTCCCCCCACCTAACTCATGCATTATCCTCAATGTATGAATGAAATGCAATAATACATGAAAAAAGATGAAATGGGAGAAAAATTGTCACCTCAAGGTGGTGGTTCCGGTGGTGGTCTCATTAGACCAAGCGTTTCTATTCAATTTAGATACTGTAGATTTTCATGTAACCCAGCTTTCATGACCTCTTTTCTATTATATTTTTATACTCCCCAATATGAATAGAATCGTGCAAGATCCTAACATGAAATTTTTCTCGGTTATATGACCAATCTTGGGATATCATCATGGAGTCATATTGATCCAAACCTTGGTCAAACAATTGAATGTAATTTTATGAAATGGATGATTTGGGCCCAACAGTGAAAAGTAGGAACCGATACTGACTCGGGAATAAAACTCAAATCAAGTTTAGGTTCGAGAGTCGGAGTTGGTTCATGAGTTTGGTCCAAATCATAAAATTCAAGTTCACATTCATTTCCCATAATGAAATGTGACTATCTAAAATAAGTGGTTCATGTTCAAGCTCTATAGGAATATGGATCAATATTGGCATCGAAATTGGGTCCAAATCGGGTAAGGATCCCAGAGTCAGCATAGATTCAAAAAGTGAAACTGAATCACAATATTAAAAATTGGTGTCACATTCATCTTCAAGTTCAATTTCGTTAAATTGAAAACTTGACAATTTGTTAATGGGTCGATATTAATCAAGTTCAAATTTTTGTGGTGAAATTGAGCCTTGGTTAAAAACTCCAAGATCCCATGATTCTTCATCAATATGGCTAAGAGAATCAGGAGTGGTCGAAAATATGTTTGGTAGAGTTTCCTCATTCATATCATTAATTGTGTTGACCAAATGACTCACTTTTGTTTCCAACCTATTGAGAAATTGGGTAACATTATTTCTGACTGAATCAGATCTTTCGTTCTCTTTTCTAAGTCAATAAGTTTTTTTTTTTGCTATGCTTGGACTTGAAAATTAGAGTAAGGATCTTAGAATTGGGAATTGTTTTGGAGCATTGAGTTCAATTAACTTTGCACTTGTCGTCTAGACTCAAGGAATGCTTCAAAAGTCTTTTCTAAGAAGATTTCTTCATAGATTGGTCTTGGTATGAATTATATGAAACTGTTTGTTAGTAAGGTTGTTGATAGTAAGTCTTGGAGGAATTGTATCCCAATTGAATCGGTAAAGAGTGGTGATGATTATCCCATTCTTGTTCATAATACTGAGATTGGGGCATATATTGATTCGGATAACACCAATCTGACATACTTGGTTGGTTAAAGTTAAAATTATGTAATATCGGATTGGTAATATCTGAATTGAAAGAGGTTGGGATGAAATATGGATAAGAATAATTGTAATTATAATCTATTTTCACAAGAACAAATATAAACAAACAAATAAACAAATAAGAAAATAAAGAAAAATCTAGCCTATGTTAGGGTAGAGTTAAGACCTAGACGACTTTTATCTATTGATTATTCACATGAGGTACGTTGCAGAACCTGACCATAAGTTAATCGACCAGGTAGGGGCAAGATTGGTGGGAGGTATCCGTGTCTAAGCAACGTGCTTAATTATGCCAAACCATCAACCTTCGGGGTTTCGCCCCTCAATCCCCAACCTTAGACACCGATTTGGCAAGAGTCTACTTCTAATAACTTTTCCTTAGGACAATCCCTATTTGAGTCTGAGATGTCCTTAGAGCTAACGTCTACTCAATTTTAAGTTAGGCTGGGTTAGTGATTTTGGGTTAAGGGAAGGTAATAACTTCCCTACCTTATCTTGTTTAAGGATATGCCCTTAAATCATTTTAATACTTGTGTGCAAGTATATAGCAAAATAACACCCAAGCAATATAACATACAAGTGTGTTTCCTAAGGTATATGCAATGTAGACGTACTCTTTTTCAGCACTCTTCAACAGTAATGTAAAGAAACTAAATAGACAGATGCCCAAAGATGCAAGAGTCTAAATATTTTTTAGCATTTAAGCAACCAGTTACTGTTGATTAGAAAAATGTATATAGTGAGTTAAATAGATAAATTAATAACTGCAGAGATTTAAATATTTGAAAATCAAGTAATCTGTAAGAAACTACAGTTAGTAATTCATCACAATTGTGCGCTCTGATGCTCTGCCCTCTTGGATAGAAGAACATAGTAGCAATATGTCCACTGTAGCTCCTAATTTTCTGTAATTAGTCCATGTACACCAAAACAAGGAAGGAAAAGAGATTAATTTGTTAAAGTAAATTAAAAAAAAAAAAAACTTACCGTCCCTCCCTAGCAACGGCGCCAAAATTTGATGATCGATTCTGACTTACACAGAAAAATACAGACTTTTAGAGAAGTTACTAGGTCCTTGATGTTACCGTGTAGCTTAGGGCTAAAGGGTCGTGTTCCACAGGGAGGGACAATGATGAAAGCGTTGTGTAAGTTTCTTTCTTTTAATTTACCGAAACTAGTTAATATTTTCTTCTCAATTTTATGAAAAGAAAATAAAATTGTTATGTTAAGTTAAGAAGGAGATGGTAGAAGAGATGATGGTATTGTTGTTATTTTATTTATAAAAGAAAAGAAAACAAAAAGAGATAAAAAAAGTATTGGTACAAAAATCAAAAATAAAAAGAGATAAAAGAAGAGTATTTAAGATGGTGTTGTTAATTCAAAAGAAAAGAAAAACAAGTTCATAGAAAAATAATTAAAAGAGAAAGTGTTGATTGAAAATTGTTAAATTAAACTTAAAAAACTAGAAAAGAGATAAAGAAAGATGATTTACCTCTGTTGTAGATTAACATACCATGATTAGATGTGAAGTAATATAAAAAAAAGTAGTAGAAAGAAGTACATGAAACCAGTGCTTGGCCCGATTGAGTCCGATGAAGAAAAATGGGAAACCTCTATTGATTTCACCTTCAATATAAGCTTCTTGAAGAAAAGATTATATAGTGTCACTCTGCAATAACTCTTCATCTCTTTTAATCATGTAACTCACTCCAACCTAAATATAAAATAAAAGAAAAAAATAAATTTACATTGAAGAAGAAAAGAAAAATCTAAGCTAAACTAACCTAAATCTCTCTCTAGAGTGGTGCCCTTTCTATCGTCGAGATATAAGGGTATTTATAGAAGAAAATCAGAGGGATAGAAAGTGTATGAAGATAAGGAGAGCTAGCTATTCTGAATTTGAATTCTTCTTTATCTCCAAACTTGATTTGATTTATTTAGAATTTTATGTAGAAATTCAATTTTGATCTGCAGCTTGTTATCGTGTTGATTGCTAGATATGACTTATCAAACTATAGAATTGAAAAGAGCGTAACACCCGATTCCGCAGGTACAGAGACGTTACTATGATGCATATACGCAAGGCGGAAATACCCTCACATATATACGCTAAGCTTCAGTACAGATAAGAATCAGAGTACAGAAGTATAGTGATAATATACAATCCAGTAATAATAACACAAGTACACAGTTATCATAGAGCATGATACAATAAGATCACCAAGATGTGCAAAAGCAAGATGTACAATATAAAAGACGGAAAAGTACTCACGAGTAGTAAGATGAGAATCTCACGAGACGATCAAGGGGAGGCTGGAAAAAAGAGGATTCGGGCAAGCACCTGCTAATCCATGCTTCTGCTGTGTACTCTGATCAGCTACAGTAAGGACACCACGGTCCAAACTCTAGGATCTGAACATGAGGATTCAAGGTTGTCAGAAAGCAACCCAGCGAGTATGTATGATAAAGCCAATTGGCGTACTCAGACAGTTATACGTGTACATGATTAAGTGATGTGGTTCAGGCATACAGGTACATGCAATGACAAGTAACATAAAAGAAATTAAAGGAACGACAGTAAATCCAAAATCAAGTAAATACATGTATATCGATAAGTTTGAATCCAAAAATATGCATAGAAAATGGTATAAAAACCTAAAAATAAGCAAGTCAGGTAATTCAATAAAGTAGCACAAGTATTATATGTAAATGGCGAGCAAGATAATATATTGTGTCACATGTCTCACAGTATAGATCAAGTATGTCGCTAGTCAGATGTCATTAGTATGTTATTATTAATTATTAAGACTCGTCCAATTTGTATGTTTGGGTATATGTCCCATACCATATACCTCCATATACAAGTCGAGCGAGGTTGTTATTGAAAATTGATGGAGATCGACGAACTATGTTTAGAATGGGTCCCGTGTATGCCTGGGACCACGGTCCAGGAGTATCCGGTACTGAGACGGAACGTACTGCTAGGTACCAAGACTTACTATATGCCTGTAGGACTTAGTAAACGCCCGAACAAGAATAGGGTATCACCGCTCTCACAGGAATAGGCCCAGGGGCTTATGGCATACTCGACAAGTAGGGGAGTAAGGGTGCCAGTACACCCCACGAAACACCTGATGGCCTCCAGGTCGAATCCTAGGAATTAGTTGTACAACATTTGTATGGCCACCATAAACATAGAAGCTATATCCGTACCCATCAGTTTCCCCCATCCTGGTGAAGTTGTTTAATTATTACAGATTGTCCAGTGATAATGTCCACAGGGTATTCACAGTAATCCAATATCTATAGTTATCCTATTACAGGGATCGACAAGAGTATAATATAAGGAGTCTCCCTGTTACAGGGGTTCAAAAATATAGTAGTTCAGGAGCACATGAGTTAGGAGTACCAGATGTCTGGTAATAGTATAATAATCATGCCAAGTTCCCATAAAAGTGATAATCATGAGTAGACATTATAATACAGGTGTAATAGTAATCCATTCAGGTGTCACAACATCAGGTCAAGTGTACTAGTGCCAGGTGAAAACATGTCAAGTAAGTGATAACATGCCAATTGTCAGGTGTCAGATATCAGATATCAGGTATCAGGTGTTAAGTGATAACATGTCAAGTGCCGGTGCCAGATATCAAGTGTCAGGGATCAGGTGTCAAGTATAAACATATCAGTTTCAGATAATTAATATGTTGGTATTATGTGAGTTGAATACAGAGTTACAATATTATATCTCAAGTAATCATCCGGTCATGTAACATGATACAGAAGAACAATATAGTTAAACATTTCAAGCTCTTCACAACCATATTTACAATAAATAAATTAATCTATCAGTTAGGTATGTGAAGCCAAGCGAAGCGGGAGCGTATCGAGGCATACCCAATACAAGTATACTACCAGTTTAATGAGTTATAATAATGACCAACAGGTATTCGTACAACATGTTAATATTAGAAAATCACTCGCATATTATATGTTAACTCGCATAACGATGCATCATATATTAAAAGCCATAATAGCAATTACTAGACATGAACTGATGATAACAGAGCACTCACATAACATACTTCAAGCCCTAGAATAGAACTAGTAAGGCATGAAATAATACTAGGGAAGTACTCGTCCAAAACACAAGAGTTACTCGCCGACATAAAGTGAAGTACTCGCCTAAAACAACACGATTCCGAGCAATATCCAAAAAATTCACGAACACTAGGTGCACGCTAACAATCCATATTAAGACACACACACACACATATAGAATGAGAGAGGAGAGAGGGGGAGAGAGAGAGAGGAGGATTAGTTAGAGAAAGAAGGAGACTAAGAGACAGAGAGAGAGAAAGAGAGTTAGAGAGAGGGGTGGTTGGAAATGGAAGGGGGTAATTAGGGGATGAATGAAAGGGTAAATAAGGAAAATAAGAAAGAGGGGTAAAAGAGGAAAGAAGGAAAAGAAAGAAAAAAGAAAAGAAAAAAAGAAAGAAGAGGAAAGAAAGAAAGAAGAAAGAAGAGAAGGGGAAGGAGGGTGGCCGGCGGCGCCGCCGTAGGGGGCGACGAGCGGCCGGAGGGGAGGAAGGGAGGTGGAGGGGATTTGGGTTTGTTGTTGTGGTGTTTGTTGTTGATGTTATTGTGATTGTTGTTGTTGTTGAAGGTGATGTAGATGGTGATTGTGTGGGGAGAAGTTGGTGGTGGTGATAGGAATTGGAAGAGGAAGGGGATGTGATGGTAGGGTGATGGAAGTGGAGGAGGTGGTGGAGTATTGGTGGTGAATTTTGAGGATAGAAATGGAGGTGAAATGAGTTTTGTGTTGAAATTGACGGAGGATGGTGGTGTATTGTGGAAGGAGGAGGAGGGAAAAAGAGAGTTTGGGGGAGGGGATGGCGCCGGTCAAGGGTGGTGGCGGCGCTCCTGGGGTGGAGCCGATAGTGGGCATGGAGAAGGGAGAGGAGTGGAGTTGGTGGGAGAGAAGAAATTAAGAGAATAGGGGAGATGGAGAGAATGGGAAGAAAAGGAAAAAAATGAAGAAAAAAGAAGGATAAGGAGAGGGAGAAACGTACGGTGGGATGGAGGGGGAAGAGGAGTTACTGGCTGCTGCTGTCGTTGGCAGGGTATGGAGGAGGACGGGAGCAGGTGGAGAAGAAAGAAAGGGAAAAGGAAAAGAAAAGAAAAGAAATAATATTATTTAATGCGGGTGCAAAATTGACTGTTTCAGAAACGTTCTGAAAAATTCTTAAAATAGAAAATATTATTTAAGATACCTGGTGAAATCAGATTCGAGAAATTCAATTTAATTTTAAATTAAAAATTCTGAAATCTTCTGACGATACTGGTCGACACCAAAACCGGTGGATTTTCGATAAATTCAGAAAAATCTCCAAAAATGCATGTAGATAAAAAAAATGAGATTTTAAGAAGTAATATGGAAGCTGTTTCTAAAAATTAAACTCCATTTGAAAACTAAAAATCTGGGAATCGGTCAACGACACCGATCGTACCGGTTTTGAAGAATTTGCAAATTAATTTTGAAAAATTCTAAAAAATCATGAAAAATCTAAAATATAGGAAAATAATATTTGAAACTGAAATTGATCAAATCTGAGTATTAAAAAGACCAAATCGAGCAATATATTAAGATCAGATCTTTGGTTCAGACTAGAACTGACCGAGTCTATGAACCCCGATCTAATACAAAACAATCACACAAATAATCATAAAACAAAAATAAATATAAAAATTAAATCAAAAAATATGATCAAAAAAATCAGAATACGTATCTAAGTATGTATTCCGGAAATGGGGTGTTACAAAGAGTGATCAACATAAGAATTGTAACCTTTTAAGTCTTCTTTCTGCATCATCTTGAATTATCAGATTTGATTTTCAGCAGCGAAAGTTATGATTAAAATGCTAAAAATATATCCAGTCTGAATCCGAATCTAAATTGCTTCATCTCATTCGTTGATCTTCTCTCTATCCATTTATCCTTTTAGATTTTCAATTTGTTTTCTAGAATTGATAAGATATCCGTTTATCTTCAGCGAAATCGATAGGGTTTTCAAGCAATCTATTTTTTCTTTAAAATGATATGATGTTATCTTATCTGATATATCCAATTTTCAGATAAGATAGCTTTTAGAATCTTTGAATTTGAATTGATCTTCTTTCTTTTGAATTTTTTGGATTTAGTTGGATAAATTTATCAATCTCTTCATTTTCTTCTTTAATTTACACTGCATACCACTGAACATGAAAAACATTAATAGCGAGTTTTATTTAAATATAAATGCAGAAATGTGACACTATATGAAAACATGTAATGCACGTGTATGATCAGCCACTACAGCTCTCTCACTCACAAGAAGTACGTCGCCAGTTCAAGAAGTTCCTCAAGTGTCTTGAGGCTATGGGGGAATGCCAGCTCGCTCATTTGTCAAGCACCTCCCATACCGTCAGTTGGAATCTCCGTAACAAGATAACAGGTGTAAACATTCTGTTAATTTCTGTCAACAACTTTCTTTTCACATTTTGGCCATATGTTTACCTAACTCAATTTCAACTATTCTTAAATGCAATCTAACTTTTTCATTTGCAGTTATGATTGTGATATATTTCTTTATGAACACGTGAGGACAATTATTTGGGGCGGAATCTCCGTAAAGTTATCCCAGCTAGGAAGTCCCTGATGGGGCACCAGACGGAGATCTGTGCCAAACTGCTGGTGGAGGGCCGAGTAATGAAGATGAAGACATGTGCCATTCCAGCTGTACCGCTAGCTTGTTACAACTCTGAACAAATTTTGAAAAAAAAACAGCATATATTTTTAAAGTTGGACATAATTTCGAAAATGTGGACATTGACTTAGAAACACCGACATATACTCCTAAATTTGGATATATGTTCATAACTATAGACACATATTCCAAAATATGGACATATAGCCAGTAATGTGACGTATAGTCCAAAATGTGGATAGAAACATACTAAGGTGAACATTATATATTACTCAAGTTTCCAAAATGTAGACATATATTCCAAAACATAGACATATTTCGAAAATGTGGACATTTACTTGAAACCTTGGCATATACTCCTAAATTTGGACATATATTCATAAATTTGGACACATATTCCAAAATATAGATATATAGCTGGTAATATGGACATATAGTCCAAAATGTGAATAGAAACATACTAAGGTGAACAAATATATTACTCAAGTTCTCAAAATGTAGACATATAGTTCAAATTTTTTAGATAAATACAAAATGGAAAATCTCACATTTCTAATTTGATTACTAATTAAGATTACTGATATCCTCATCCACCACAGAAGGGTCCATTATTTTCTCATCTATCCCATCATTGCAACTACGGCGATTGTGACCATATTTTCGGCATCTCCTGCATACAATCAGGCGCGTCAGAAATTTATTGTTGATTCACCTTGTCTTGTTTCTCCTACGACGCTTCTTCGTTACTGGATGCCTTATTTACAGAGTCTCTTTTAATATCTGTGCGAGACATAAGTTAGTACCAAAGTATAAAATGGATAGTAATTTGGACATATACTTCATAATATGGAAATATAATTGAAATGTGGAAACATATACTCCTAAATTTGAACATATATTCATAAATGTAGACATATATGCTCACAAATGTGGACAAAAACCTGAAAATGTGGATATAATGTCAAAAAAGTGGATAGAAACATACAAAGGTGGACAGAATATTAGAGAATGATACCTTTGGCATGTCGAAATCGGGACAGGATATAACATTAGGGCATAAGTTCACTTGAATGTCTCCACCTTCATGTGATCATCTAGGTAATTCAGTACGCTGTGCTGCATGAATCGAATGACAACACAGGCGTGTCTGCATGAGATGCGAGTAACGTTCCATTCCCGGCAAGTGTAAGAGCGCAATGTATGTTGAACTGCAACCGTACGCCAGTCAAAGACCTCGTCCACATCATTGCCTCATTATTACATGAAGGAAAAATGATTCTGACATGTTTTTGTTCAGAATCTTTTGTGGTTCAGAGTAGAAGACAAGGTCCATTTCTCAGCCTTCTGCTTCTGGTGTTCATACGATCTATGAATTGAGCGCGCATGTGGTCAACCTTTTGTACCACAGGAAGAAACCTAGCCTTACGTATTCAGCTATTATATGATTCTTCACAACTAGAAGTCACATGTGCATATCTGACAGAATATAAGATAAAAATAAAAATTTGACTTGATGTGAATAAAACCTAAAATCACAGACATAAACTTAAAATTATGGACAAAAATGTATATTCGTGGACAGAAACTTATAATGGTGGACAAAACCTAAAATAGTGAACATAAACTTAAAATTATGGCAAAAACGTAAATTCGTGGACGTAAACTTATAATAGTAGAGCAAAACTTTAAATAGTGGATATAAACTAAAAATTATGGACAAAAAAATATATTTGTGGATAGAAAATTATAATAGTGGACAAAAACCTAAAATAGTGGACATAAAGTTAAAATTATAGATAAAAATGTAAATTCATGGACAAAAATTATAATAGGGGACAAAAACCAAAATAGTGGACATAAACTTAAAATTATAGACAAAAAATGTAATTTCGTGGATAGAAACTTATAATAGCGGAGAAAAACCTAAAATAGTGGACATAAACTTAAAATTATGGACAAAAACGTATATTCGTGGACAGAAACTTATAATAGTGGACAAAAACGTAAGATAGTGGATATAAACTTAAAATTATGGATAAAAACATAAATTCGTAGACATAAACTTATAATAGTGGACAAAAACTTGAAATTGTGGACACAATCCACATACCTCACTCATAGGAAGAATGCGTTGGCCCAAGTTTTTGGATCATAGGACATAAGCAAATGGTATGCAGGTATGGATCTTATTGATTTCCTCCACTTGTGCATTGTAATCTTCAACACTATACTTGTAAGCTGCTCACTATAACATTTTTGTTAATTCCTGAGAAGTGTGCAAATTTAAACCCAGTTTTTTTTACAATCGTTCTTGTAATTTTCCATGAGAGAGCATACAGCGAGAGTGCAACACATCGGGAAAATATCATTCAATGGTACTTCCAACCCCTTGTCAGCATCGGACATGAATACCAGTTGGTGGAACATACGGTTTGGGTACTTTATACAATATCTTCTGCAAACCACTAATAAACCAATTCCAATTGTCCTCATTTTTAATGTCACACACGCAAAAGGCTAGTGAGAATAATCCGTTATCACCATTGTAAGCTGTGGCAGTCAAAAGTGTACCCTTGTAATGATCCCTAAGAAAGGCGAAATCACCTAGAGGGAGGTGAATAGGTGACTAGCTAATCTAATGATGAATTAATGCGGAATTAAAAACTATTTATGAAAACTAAAAACTATTAAGCTAAACACACAAAGTATAACACAAGAGTGTAGCCGAATTTCCGATGAAGGGCTTTGGACTATCTCCTTAAGATTCCTCTAGATAAGAGTTGAGGTGCCGCTATGACTCTCTTGGTTGAATACAAGTGCGAGCAAATAATCCCAAGCATATAACAATTAAACATAAACTATATCAAGCATATAAAGAGATGAGCAATGTAAGTATGCAAGATATAAACACAAGTGAGAGATAGAGAGAGAGCAATCGCAAACACAGGAGATTTATTTCGAGGTTCGAGCACCCTTGCTCTACGTCCCTGCTTTCAACACTATGAAGGATTTTCACTCCCACCGGATCACTCGGTGTCGCAACACCTACAACGAGTTCACACTAGAACTCTTTAGACTCACTAGTCCCTCTCTTGTTCCTGCAAGAACAACACACGCAAGCACACTAGCTTGCCGAGGCCGCACCTCTACACCAAGCTCCCACAAGAACTCGAAACAACACGAACCCGCAAGTTCCCCTCCTCAAATACAAGATTGAACATTTTGGTGATCTCAACACTTTGATCACCTAAAAACACTCTCACAATAAGATCCCTAGAGGATTGATATAGTAATGGATAGCTCAAGTATGTGATAGAATGGTAGAGGAAAAACTCAAAAAATCTTTTTGAAAAACACTCTTGATAAACTCTCCTTTTGATATAAAAGTTTTACCTCTAAAACAAGTGGAGATAAACACATAGAAAGGTAGGAAAAATTCTCTTCAAAAATCTTATTGAAAACAGTTCAAGGGAACCCCAATTTATATGCCTAAAAAATATAGCCGCTGGGGTCCAACTCAGCAGGAAACCCTATTGTCAGTTGACCGCCCGGTCAACCGCCAACGGTCGAATTTTTGACCGTTGGGAAAAGCGGTCGACCAGACGGTCGACCGAAAACTGGGCCTTGACCTATCGGTCGATCGCCCGGTCGACTGGGGCATTTATAGATAGCAGAAGCTCTCTAGCGGTCAACCAGCCCTTGGCTGTGCACGTTTGTGCACATCGGTTGACCGCCTGGTCGACCGACTTCTGGGTCGGTCGACCGGTCGGTCGACTGCAAAAAGCCAGATCACATATTTTTAGGGATTAAAAGTTGGTCTTTTTACCTTCAATAAAATCCCATAAATTCTCATAAATTCTACAAAAATAAGTTCATTGATATACTTTGATATACAAACATGTTTGATTAAAAATCAAAACATATTTCAAATATTTGAACTATTTTTGTGATATAGAAATTTTGGCTTAAACAAAATATGTATTTTTAAAAACTATCTTCAAATTGAAAAATGATTTTTTTCAAAACTTCTCCAAATGCGAAAACAAGATATTTTAAACACTTTTGAAGCTTAGTATGTATGGATATGATCCACTACACATATATGATGAAATATCTATGTTTTTGACAATAAGCTCTAAAATAGTTTTGATAAAACACATGTATATTTTGAAACTTAAAAACCAAAACGGTATTTTTTAAAAACATATATAAATTGTGTGTGTGTGTAAATGAACTTGAGCAATCCATCAACTAATCTATCCTTTACATTTTATCTAAAAACAAAAATCTTAACACTTATAAACACGACACAAGTCTTCTGAAAAATCTTCTCTTTAAAATCTTCTCTCCTTCTTGACTTGGTCCAAACCTTGATCCAATGAGCTAGACTCTTCTTGAGTACTTGATGTAATCTTGATACGCGAGCTCTGAATCAACACGTGTTAGCTCCAAAACTTGACTTCATATCCTTTGTTGAAGCTAAACACCTACTAAGATCTTGATCAAATATCTGAAACTAATTAAACACAAGATCATTAGTACTATAACTACATGAGTTAATCATCATGAAAACTAGAGTGATAGGCCTTGGGCCAACAATCTCCCCCTTTTGATGATGATAAACTCATGGAGTTATATACGCATGGATTAAAGATAAGCTTCATAGAAGCTCCCCTTAACTCATACATAACAATAAATATAAAGATATTCAATAAAGTGCTTAAAACTAAACAAACATATATGCATAAATAAGGAGATAAACATGCATAAAACTCACCAAATTCTACTTCTCCCTTTTTACATAAACAAAAAAATATATATGCATAAACAAGAAAATAAACATGCATATATAAACTCTCAAAATCCTTCTCCCCCTTTTTGTATAAAATAAGGAAATGAAATAAACATGCAAATGAAATAAACATGCATATAAACTCATCAAATACTTCTCCCTCTTTTTGTCAAATCATCAACAAAGGGTTGAAAACAAATCAAACAATAAAGATATATATGCGATATACATTCATGAAGAGAGAGACGTGAAGTTAGCTCCCCCTGCATACATGCATTACATGAAGAAGGGATGCCAAAACCCTAACTCACATAAAGCATAATATACAATGTATAAGCGGAGATGTTAAGCTCCCCTTACACACGTGTATCACATAAAGAAGAGATATCAAACTCCTCAATATAAGATACACTCATCATGAATCTATATATAGAAGAGATATTAAGCTCCCCTGTATATATGCAATACATATCAAGAAATATTGAACAAAATTTTGATAATACTTAAAGCAAAACTTTGAAATTTCTTTAAAAAAAATTTGGTATCACTTATAATAAACAAAATTTTAAGATATCAATAGTAGATTTTTTTTGTTAACAATTAAAATTGAAACATTGTAAACTTTTGATACTAATTAAAAGGTAAAATATGAAGTATATTTTGATATAAATTGAAATACCAATTGAAAATAATGCATAAGCTCATTAAGACACCAATTAACATTTAAAAATTAGTCAAGCTTAGCATAAACATAATTTGTGCTTTAAACATGTAAATACTGTAAAACAAGCACAATCAAATCATATATATGTATGAAAATGTATATACAAATTGAAATTGATATTATTTGAAATTTGAAGCATACATATATAAGAAAACATATATGAGTATACAAAAATAGAATTTCATGAAGTTCATGTGTATAACTCATAGCTATCCACTCTATTCATGCACATGTTTAAATAGATTTTCAATTTAGAGCATACAAGGCATGGTCGCCCAACCAACCGCCCTTGGTTGGTAGGAGTTTTCAAAAATAAGAGTTTGAAAATATTTTAGCATAGTTTGAAAACTCTACCAATTGAAAAATAAATAACTAGTTTAAAGTAATTTTGAAAAACTAGTTAAGGATCTTTCAAACATGAAAACAAATCACATATCCCATGAAACATGCTAAAAACACAAGAGTTGACACTCAAAATCTATAAAGCTCAAAAATTCTCATGAAAATAATGTCATGAGTAAACAAATGAAGTGTGAGTGCAGAAGAATCATGTGTGTAGCATTTTCATGAAAATAATCAATAAAGCTCAAAATACCAAAGTATCATAAAAATTTATTTTTCCTTAAAAACAAACTTCAAGGTATATGTATGTTTTATCTAAAATTAAAAATATGCATACATATCCCTGACACAAAAGAGTCCATAATAGTATTTGCATGAAGGCAAGTGACTCTAGAGTATACATGTATATTTATAAGTTTTAGACAAAAATAGCATATATATGAAGCAAAACATATTCAAGAAGAGGAAAAACATGTATAAATGAAAAAATCATCAAAATTAGGTTATACATGTACATGTAATGAGTACAAATGAGTAATGAAACACAAACATCTAATAATCAAGTGTAGCTCACTACTTGTACAAGTATGTACACAAGTTTTAATAAAAACTACATCTAAACAAGTATTCTCTACATGAAGCACAAAACTAAAAACATGCTAAAAATATTATCTATGTAAAATTATGTAAACTAAATGGGAGTTTAGAGATCATTACCAAACCAAATGCACTATTCTCTAAGTCTCCAAAATATGGTGGTCCTCTCACCAAACTTCCTTGATAGCGGTGCATCAATTGTATGTCCATCTAGCCCATGCATCCACCACCAAGGCACCAACCCTCTCACGTCATGTGAGAGCCCACACCTATATCAAACACAAGAGGTGGAGATTTTGGTACCCATTTTTTTTTTGGGTCCACGGGGGTTAGCATTATTCGGAACCCAAATATTTTTATTAGCAAAATTAATAGAATTTACCTTATCAAAACAAAATTTTGCTAAATGGCCTTTGCGATCGCAATATGTACATTTGTACACTCTAGCATGCACATGAGAATGAGTGTGATCATGATGTGTAAAGTGTGCATATATATGTCGTGGATGATGTGCATGAACATGTGGAGCTTGTTTCTTTTGAAACAAGCTTTCTAATTTAGAATGGTTAAATGCACAATTGCTCAAAGTTGAGCTCAAACAATTTATTCTATTTTTAAAATTTGAATCTCATTTTATTTATAGTAGCATGAAGAGAAAGACAAGAATGAGAATCAACACACCTTTTTTTAAAAATATTTTCTTTTTCTTTAGAAACAATTTTTCTTTTCAAGGAGTTATTTTCATCCAAAATAATTTCTTTTTCTTTTTTTCACCAAATTAATTTATTTTTCAAAGAATTATTTCCTTCACAAAGATCATTTAATTTGAAGATAAGAAAATATTCTCCTTTTTCAAAAATTTATTTTCTTTTGAAACACATGCAAATTTATTTTGTAAAGATTCTTTTTCTTGTGAAATGGACTAATATTTGTTTTTCAATCTTTTATGGTCCTTTTTAAGCAAATCATATTTTTCAAGAAGTTGTTGACAAAACAAAGCAAGTTCATCATATGACAAGTCAACATTCTCATCAAACTCGGATTTAGAATTTACCTCAAGGGTTATCCTCTTGGATCATGTAGCATAAGTTGGAAGCATCACTTTCATCATCCGAGTCACTCCCCGCAGAGTATTGCTTTTGTTCACCAAGGGAGACTATAGTGTTCCATACTATAAAAGCGAATCAAAATTAGCAACCCTAGATAAATATTCATTATTTAGGGTACTCTTTAAAGCGTGGATGATTTTTTCATTAGCCTCAAGATATTTTCCATTTAAACAATAAGAATATTTAATAGTGGCAAAATACACATGAATGCCTAGGGCTTTAAGGTACATTGACGTCTTAACTTTTCAAGTTTGGATGTTAAGAATATTAAACATGAGAGGTGACATGAAATCCATGTGATCGTTAACTCAACGTTGTTAGACCCAAATCAAGAGCACCAAGCTCTGATACCAATTGAAATCACCTAGAGGGGGGTGAATAGGTGACTAGCTAATCTAATGATGAATTAATGCGGAATTAAAATTATTTATACAAACTAAAAACTATTAAGCTAAATACACAAAGTATAACACAAGAGTGTAGCCGAATTCCCGGTGAAGGGCTCTGGACTATCTCCTCAAAATTCCTCTAGATAAGAGTTAAGGTGCCGCTATGGCTCTCTTGATTGAATACAAGTGCAAGCAAACAATCCCAAGCATATAACAATTAAGCACAAGATATATCAAACATATAAAAAGATAAGCAATGTAAGTATGCAAGATATAAATACAAGTGAGAGATGGAGAGAGAGAGAGAGCAATCACAAACACGGAGATTTATTTCGAGGTTCGAGCACCCTTGCCTTACGTCCCCGCCTTCAACACTATGAAGGATTTTCACTAAAAACCGATCCCACCGGATCACTCAGTGCCGCAACACCTACAACGAGTTTGAAAAGTCACCTAGAGGGGAGGTGAATAGGTGACAATGCTAATCTAGTGAACTCAATGCGGAATTTAAAAACTTAATGCAATGAGCACTCAAGTGTGATCAACAATGATGCACACACAACCAAGCCAAGCAAATATGAATAAGTATGCACAATATGAATAGAGATGCAAGGCACAAGTAAAAGAGAGAGAGAGCCAATGGATCAAGCGTAAACAACAAGATATGTTATCGAGGTTCGAGCACCCAGCTCTACATCCCCGCCTTCGACACACGAAGGATTTCCAATCCACTAGTTTGTCCATAAAGGACTCCCACAAAGGGAACCTCCACCGAGGATTTGGGGCAATCACAATACAAGGAGTACCCAACTCCTCTCCTTATAAACACAACCTCCTCCTTGAGGCACAACTTCAAACCAACAAACAATCACCTCACAACTTGAGGGATTAGCACTAGCCAAGCAAGGATCACCTCACAACTTGAGGGATACAAACCACTTGCACAAACACCCTCCTCAACCTAAGAGGGAAAAGCACAAAGCAAAGTAAATAGAGGGGTTTACAACTGGTGGTTCAACAAGCAACCACAAACAATCTCTTCTCTCACACAAAGATCCTATAGATGAGATAGTAGATTTTAGCTCAAGTGTGGAGAAAACCAATGGGATGGAAATCAAAATCACAAAGAAAATTCTTGGGAAATAATAGAAACCAAGATGGTGAAGTTCAATTAAAAGCTTTTTCCAAAAAACCCTTATCTTTGAAATTCCAAACCCTAGCAAAAACTCAAAATAGATTGTTCAATTTGAATCCCAAAACTTCTTTTGATTGCTGTAAAAACACCAGAGAGTATGAAAAAATTCGCACAAAAAATCTTGGAGAAAAACTCTCACAAATGGGGTATTTATAGACCCCAGAAAAAATATAGCCGTTGGCAGCTGAAAAAGCCAGAAATGCACTGCCGGTCGACCGCCACGGTCGACCGTCCAACGGTTAAATTTTGACCGTTGACAGCTACCGGTCGACCGCCCCGGTCGACCCAAACAAACAGAGAGCTCTGCTCTCAGTCGGTCGACCCGCACGGTCGACCGGCTACAAGTGTAGCCAGCGTGCACGTATCCGTGCACGTCGGTCGACCCGGACGGTCGACCGGCTACTTGGTGCGGTCGACTGTCCGGGTCGACCGACCTAGCCTGGCAGACACTGTTCAGGTCAGCAAAAACATGTAATTTTTAATCCTAAAAATTCTCATTAAATCTCTAAAAATCCACAAAAATAGTTTTATCATTTTGCATTGATATATAAACATGTGTTAAAAAGTTTAGCTCAAATATCAATCAATAAGGACTATTTTTGTGTTATAGAAATTTTGCCAAAAACCAAAAATTGTATTTTCTAAAACTTGGATCTTTGAGTAGAAAATACATTTTGTCTAAAACTCATCCAAATACAAAAACATGATATTTAAACATTTTGAAGCATGATGCATATGGATAGAAATCCAATATACATGAAACATATATATATATATATATCCATGTTTTTGTCCTTAATTCCAAAATATGTTTTGTTAGAAATACCAAAACATAAAACACATGAATAAGTAAGTCAAAACTAAGTTTGTCTAGAAAGTTAAGCATGCATGTATATAGAACAAATCTAATATACATTAAACTATGTAAACTTGTTTTGATCAATCTATTCATGAAACCAAGATCGGTTAAACCAAAAACGGAAAACCGAAAACCAATATTTAAAACATGAAACGTGTGTGTTGTGAACTTGAGCATATCATACTTATTCTAATCTTTACAATTTGGATCTAAACACCAAAACTAAACTATGGTACAGAGTCTTCTTGTAGAGCGCAATCTCCAAGCCGACTCGATCCAAAACTCTTTGATCCACCGAGCAAGTGCAATATATGATCTTGTCACTCGGGCTCTTGAATCACCATGTGGGTAGCTTCCAAATCATCTTGTTGAAGCTAATCACAAACTAATACCTTGATTAATGATCTGAAACTAAAATCACAAGATTATTAGTACACATAACTACATGAGTTAATCATCATCAAAACTAGAGTGGAAGGCCTTTGGGCCAACAATCTCCCCCTTTTTGATGATGACAAAACTCATGGAGTTATATATGCATGGATTAAAGTTTAGCTTCAAAGAAGCTCCCCCTTAACTCATGCATAGGAATAAACAAATAGATATGCAACGTAAACTCTTAAACATATATGCATCACATGCATAAAACAAATAAAGTACTAAACATGCTCTTGATACCAATTAAACATAAAGTACTAAAATATGCTCTTGATACCAATTACCAATTAAACAAAACAAGTACATTTTCAAAACAAACTCTTGATACCAATTTGACCAATTTGCAAAACAAAATTAATGAAGCTCTTAATACCAAAGAAAAATCTTGATACCAAAAATGAACATATTAAATGATACCAATTGAACTTTAATAAAACATAATAAAACATAAAAACATGCATACACAAACATGCATATAAACTACAAACTCAAATTCTTCTCCACCTTTTTGTCAATCATCAACAAAGGGGTAAAAGTAAACAAATGTTCTCCCCTTTTTGTTCAAAACAAAGAATCAATAAAGGGTGACATAAAACATGATACCAATAAAAGAGAATGTCAATGAAGAGCATAAATGATATCAATTAAAAGTGAAACTATACCAATTGAAAACAAAAATTTTGATACCAATTGAAAAAAAAATTTGATACCAATTGATAAGTAAACAAATATTATACCAATTGTAAATAAACAATCTTGATATCAATTGAAATTAAACATAATTAATTTTGAATTTCTAAACAAGAATTTTGATACAAATTGTAAATATTTTTCATTTTGAACATAAGATGCCAAATTGAAATTTTCAATCATAAAGTGTGGGAGTGGAAGTCAAATACCAATTGAAAGATGAAATACAATGTTTCTCCCCCTTTATGAAATACAAATTGAAACAATGAATAAGCTTGTATAAGGATACCAATTGAAAACTAGTCAATTGAAACAAGATAGTCATTATAAAACAAGCTTTATCATGATCAAAATTTGTGCTCTAAGATATAGGAGTATAATAAGCACAAGATAAAAACACATATTGTATGAGAAATTAGATACCAATTTGAAATTGATACTCTTTGAAATGAAAGCATACATATACAAAAAAATATGAGTACACAATAATGTCAATATTGATACCAATTGAAAGAAATTCAATGATACCAATTGAAACAACAATAAAATCAAGTGTATATCTCATATCCCTATACCTCTCATACATGATCAAGTTTCAAATGATTTTCATTTTAAAGCATACATGAACATGATCTCCCATCCAACCTCCCATAGATGGTAGGGGTTTTCAAAAAAATAGGTTTACAAATATAGTATGTTTGAAAACTACTACCAAGGAAGAATATCACAACTAGTTATATGAATCAACTAGTACGAGATCCTTCAAACAAGGAATAACAAAAATATTTTTCATGAAGACACATGTAAACCACATGGAACTAAGAACACTCAAAATCCATATAGCACAATTTGTACTCATGAAAACTAAGTCATGAGAAAACATTAACTAAGGTGAGTGTACAAGTGTTGTGAGAAACATATCAACATGAAAATGAACAATCAAGCTCAATATTGAAAACATGAAGTTCATCTAGGATGTGAAATCACCAATCAAACATGAAATTCATCCAAACGATTTAAACTTCAAGGCATATGTATGTCATGTACAAACTAAAGTATACATACATATCCTAAACACAATGAGTCCACAAAAGTATATGCATGAAGGCACGTGGCTCAAGGATGTATATGTATATCTAATAGTTTGGACAAGATAGACATATACATGAAGTTAAAACAAAATATGTAAGATGATGAATACAAGTCAAATGCAAGAATCATCAAAACTAGACTATACTAGTACATCAAGTGACTACAAATGAGCGTTCAAGCACAAACATATATAAAGGTCTATTTGTAGCTCACTAGTTGTACAAGTATAAATCCTAGTCTTAATGAAAATTATCATTCAAGCAAGTAGTCAAAACATGAAGCATGAAACGGGTCAACAATCAACATGATCATAATAATCAAAAACATGAATCATAGTCAACCATATGATTATCATGACAAAAACATGTGCATTAGATTTATGATTAACATGATAACTAAAACATAAAGAGAACACAAAATATGGGTCCATACTAAACATGGGTGATCTCAAAAGCTATACATGTAAGTCAATAGTCTAATAAACATGGAATTCAACATGCTAAACAAACATGGGTCATAAAAACAAAACATCATAAACATCCATATGATCATTATGTATATGCATGTGCATTAGATCTAGGGTATACATGATAGTTCTAAACAAGGTGAGAACACTAAATGTAGATCCATATAAAACATGGGTGTCTCAAGTAACTAAACATGTATAACACTAATCTAATCAACATGACATAAGCATAATGAACAATAAAACAAGACATGCTATGAATAGATGAACATGAAAAGCATGTAAATAAAAATGAGAGTTAGAGATAGACACCAAAACCGATGAAGGTGCATCTCTAGTTCTCCAAACCACGGTGGTCCTCCCACCAAATCCCTTTGAGAGTGAAGCATCCAAAATGTTTTCTTTAGGCACGGAATGCATCCACCTCAAGGCACCAATACCCTCACGTGATGCGAGAGCTCCCACCTACATCAAAAGTCAAAGAGGTGGTTTTTGGTACCCATTTTCTTTTGGGTCCATAGGGGTTAGTTTCTTTTCTAACCCAAACAATATTACATGCTAAATTTTCATTAGGTAAACGATCATAGCAAAATCTAGCAAGATGGCCTTTTCGACCACAATGTGTACAAAGTACACATGAGCATACATGTTATGATTGTGTCCGTGATGAGCATGTGTATGCCGTGTTGGGTGTGCATGCATAGATGGACCTTGTTTCTTGCAAACCAAGATTTCCAAACGTGTATGATTCAATGTGCATTGGCTCAAAATGGAGCCCAAACAATCTACACTTTTCTTCAAAATATTTATATCATTTTCAATAGTGGAAGATAAAGTGGAGCATGCAATAGGTGTGCAAGAAGATGAAGAAGCCATACTAGCATGGCACACATGAGAATCAATATCAATTTTTAAAGATTCATTTTTCTTCAAAACCAAATCCAACTCTTTTGAAATTGAATCATTTTATTTTTCAAAACAAGGTTATCTTTAAAAGTGAAATTCATTTTGAAGATAAAATCTCATTGTGCTTCACAACATCATCACAATCATTTTTGCTTTTCAAAACTTCATTAAGGGCAAGGTCTAGTTGAGATCTTAGTGAGTCACGTTCACTAGTAATCTCTTCCTTCTCTTGCAAAACCAATTCAAAATTAGAACACAAATCCTTTAATTCATTTTTCAAAACAAGGTTGTCCTCTTTCAAAAGATTGTGTTTTTCCACAAAATTTTCAAGCTTTTGAGCAAGTTCCAAATTTAATGTTTGAACTTCAAAACAACCATGGCAATAGGAACTAGAGCTATCATCTATTTGAGTGTCCGATTGTACCTCAAGGGAGTTATTCCCTTGGACCATGAAGCAATGCTCTTCGGACTTTCTCTCTTAGATCTCCTCAACTTGTTGATAATCCTTGGAAGCTCGGGAGACGTCAATAAGCTCCAAACTGCAAAAGTCGAATCATAACGATCAAACACCGGTAAAAGATGTTCACTAAGAGATGCTCTAAGTGCTCTAAGTGCTAGTGCATTAGCCTTTTTATGTTTTCTACTATTAGGGAATGATTCCAAAGTGGAGGCTTGATAAACTAGATGTCCTAGGCTTTTTAAATGTCTACTCATATTGGCCTTCCAAGCATCAAGTCTAATATGGTCAAACATAGGAGGGCTATCCATGAGAACAAACTAAATGAGTGCAAATGAACAATGCAAATGAAGATTAGCAAACCAAGATCTCACTCCTAGGTGGTTAAACCTAAATATCAGGAGCGTAGGCTCTGGTACCAATTGAAAAGTCACCTAGAGGGGGGGGGGTGAATAGGTGACAATGCTAATCTAGTGAACTCAATGCGGAATTTAAAAACTTAATGCAATGAGCACTCAAGTGTGATCAACAAATGATGCACACACAACCAAGCCAAGCAAATATGAATAAGTATGCACAATATGAATAGAGATGCAAGGCACAAAGTAAAGAGAGAGAGCCAATGGATCAAGCGCAAACAACAAAGATATGTTATCGAGGTTCGAGCACCCAGCTCTACATCCCCGCCTTCGACACACGAAGGATTTCCAATCCACTAGCTTGTCCACAAAGGACTCCCACAAAGGGAACCTCCACCGAGGATTGGGGCAATCACAATACAAGGAGTACCCAACTCCTCTCCTTACAAACACAACCTCCTCCTTGAGGCACAACTTCAAACCAACAAACAATCACCTCACAACTTGAGGGATTAGCGCTAGCCAAGCAAGGATCACCTCACAACTTGAGGGATACAAACCACTTGCACAAACACCCTCCTCAACCCAAGAGGGAAAAGCACAAAGCAAAGTAAATAGAGGGGTTTACAACTTGGTGGTTCAACAAGCAACCACAAACAATCTCTTCTCTCACACAAAAATCCTATAGATGAGATAGTAGATTTTAGCTCAAGTGTGGAGAAAACCAATGGGATGGAA
Source organism: Agave tequilana (assembly GCA_038442645.1). Classification (NCBI taxonomy): domain Eukaryota; kingdom Viridiplantae; phylum Streptophyta; class Magnoliopsida; order Asparagales; family Asparagaceae; genus Agave; species Agave tequilana. The sequence continues at coordinate 43,409 of JAVJIF010007282.1, read as the reverse complement.
ATCAAAATCACAAAGAAAATCCTTGGGAAATAATAGAAACCAAGATGGTGAAGTTCAATCAAAAGCTTTTTCCCAAAAACCCTTATCTTTGAAATTCCAAACCCTAGCAAAAACTCAAAATAGATTGTTCAATTTGAATCCCAAAACTTCTTTTGATTGCTGTAAAAACACCAGAGAGTATGAAAAAATTCGCACAAAAAATCTTGGAGAAAAACTCTCACAAATGGGGTATTTATAGACCCCAGAAAAATATAACCGTTGGCAGCTGAAAAAGCCAGAAATGCACTGCCGGTCGACCGTCCAACGGTCAAATTTTGACCGTTGACAGCTACCGGTCGACCGCCCCGGTCGACCCAAACAAACAGAGAGCTCTGCTCTCAGTCGGTCGACCCGCACGGTCGACCGGCTACAAGTGTAGCCAGCGTGCACGTATCCGTGCACGTCGGTCGATCCGGACGTCGACCGGCTACTTGGTGCGGTCGACCGTCCGGGTCAACCGACCTAGCCTGGCAGACACTGTTCAGGTCAGCAAAAACATGTAATTTTTAATCCTAAAAATTCTCATTAAATCTCTAAAAATCCACAAAAATAGTTTTATCATTTTGCATTGATATATAAACATGTGTAAAAAGTTTAGCTCAAATATCAATCAATAAGACTATTTTTGTGTTATAGAAATTTTGTCAAAAACCAAAAATTGTATTTTCTAAAACTTGGATCTTTGAGTATAAAATACATTTTGTCTAAAACTCATCCAAATACAAAACATGATATTTAAATATTTTGAAGCATGATGCATATGGATAGAAATCCAATATACATGAAACATATATATATATCCATGTTTTTGTCCTTAATTCCAAAATATGTTTTGTTAGAAATACCAAAACATAAAACACATGAATAAGTAAGTCAAAACTAAGCTTGTCTAGAAAGTTAAGCATGCATGTATATAGAACAAATCTAATATACATTAAACTATGTAAACTTGTTTTGATCAATCTATTCATGAAACCAAGATCAGTTAAACCAAAAACGGAAAACCGAAAACCAATATTTAAAACATGAAACGTGTGTGTTGTGAACTTGAGCATATCATACTTATTCTAATCTTTACAATTTGGATCTAAACACCAAAACTAAACTATGGTACCGAAGTCTTCTTGTAGAGCGCAATCTCCAAGCCGACTCGATCCAAAACTCTTTGATCCACCGAGCAAGTGCAATATATGATCTTGTCGCTCGGGCTCTTGAATCACCATGTGGGTAGCTCCAAATCATCTTGTTGAAGCTAATCACAAACTAATACCTTGATTAATGATCTGAAACTAAAATCACAAGATTATTAGTACACATAACTACATGAGTTAATCATCATCAAAACTAGAGTGGAAGGCCTTTGGGCCAACAGAGTTCACACTAGAACTCCTTGGACTTACTAGTCCCTCTCTTGTTCCCGCAAGAACAACACATGCAAGCATACTAGCTTGCCGAGGCCACACCTCTACATCGAGCTCCCAAAAGAACTCGAAACAACACGAACCCGCAAGTTTGCCTCCTCAAAGATTGAATACTTTGGTGATCTCAACTCTTTGATCATCTAAAAACACTATCACAATAAAGATCCCTAGAGGATTGATATAGTAATGGATAGCTCAAGTATGTGTGAGAAAACAAGATAGAATGGTGGAGGAAAAACTCAAGAAATCTCTTTAAAAAAACACTCTTGATAAACTCTCCTTTTGGTATGGAAGTTTTAGCTCAAAAACAAGTAGAGATAAACATTAGAAAGGTAGGAAAAACTAGCTTGAAAACCCTTCAAAAATCTTATTGAAAACAGTCTAAGGGAACCCCAATTTATAGCCTAAAAAATATAGCCATTGGGATCCAACTCAGCAGAAAACCCTGCTGTCGATCGACCGCCCGGTCGACCGCTAACAGTCGGATTTTTGACCGTTGGGAAAAGCGATCGACCGACGGTCGACCAAAAACTGGGCCTTGACCTATCGGTCGACCGGAGCCATTTACAGAGAGCAGAAGCTCTCTGGCGGTCGACCGTGCGGTCGACCGGCCCTTGGCTGTGCACGTTTGTGCACATCGGTCGACCGCCCGATCGATCGACTTCTGGCTCGGTCGACTGGTCGGTCGTCGACCGGCAGAAAGCCAGATCACATATTTTTAGGGATTAAAAGTTGGTATTTTTACCTTAATAAAATCTCATAAAATCTCATAAATTCTATAAAAATAAGTTCATTGATATAATTTGATATACAAACATGTTTGATTAAAAATCAAAGCATATTTTAAACATTTTGAACTATTTTTGTGATATAGAAATTTTGGCTTAAACAAAAATATGTATTTTTCAAAAACTATCTTCAAATTGAAAATCGATTTTTTCAAAACTTCTCCAAATGCAAAAACAAGATATTTTAAACACTTTTGAAGCTTAGTGTGTATGGATATGATCCACTACACATATATGATGAAATATCTATGTTTTTGACAATAAGCTCTAAAATAGTTTTGATAAAACACATGTATATTTTGAAGCTTAAAAACCAAAATGGTATTTTCTAAAAACACATATAAATTGTGTGTGTGTGTAAATGAACTTGAGCAATCCACCAACTAATCTATCCTTTACATTTTATCTAAAAATAAAAATCTTAACACTTATAAACACGACACAAGTCTTCTGAAAAATCTTCTCTTTAAAATCTTCTTCTCCTTCTTGACTTGGTCCAAACCTTGATCCAATGAGCTAGACTCCTCTTGAGTACTTGATGCAATCTTGATACGCGAGCTCTTGAATCAACACGTGTTAGCTCCAAAACTTGACTTCAAATCCTTTGTTGAAGCTAAATACCTACTAAGATCTTTATCAAATATTTGAGACTAATTAAATACAAGATCATTAGTACTATAACTATATGAGTTAATCATCATCAAAATTAGAGTGATGGGCCTTTGGGCCAACAAAAGGTACCGTCCAAAAAAAATCAAAGGTCTCCAACCGACAAGAAAACCTTCTACGCAAGCAACGTAAGCAATATAGAGCCTTGTACCGGTCGTTTTCACTCTCAAGAGAAACAGAGCTACCCGGGTTCGTCTCCAATACCTTCTACTCGTACCTGACCGATACAGAAAATTAGTCCAAGTGAACAAAAAACACGAGAAGTGGACATACATTAGTTTAGGTGGACATAATATATAAATTTGGACAGAAATATAAGTATCGACAAAATTAAGAAAGACGTATCACCGCAAGGAGTCATAAGAGTATCTTTCCAGTCCATAAAGCTCATTTTGCGCCAATCCCTTTTCCCACCAAACCTTATGGTAATTGAGCGATACTCCAAATTGAGCTTTGAAATCTTTTCTAACATCGCAGGCTCTGTATGTGGGATGGTACTTGAGTATAATCTGCAGGATGGATACTATAAATTTTCTCGATGTTCTCTGGTGCGGCGTCGGACCTATGTCTCCACCACATGTGTGCACAAGGTTAAAGGTTCTAATAGCAAACATGGTGCTGTGTGTGACCGGCGATGCATGGAACCTCCAAGTGTAGCCAGTATCTTACTTCTTTAAGCATTCAACAGTGATCCTTTTTTTATCATTCTTCACGAATTTATAAATAAATTTCTTGGCAATAGCGTAGTATATCAGTGTGAGCCTCAGTTCTTTCACGCTATTAAATTGTTGCCCCACACCACGAACAGAATCATGCCATCAAACAGGGATACAAATGGTGTCATTTACCATATCTTCGGCTAACCAAACGTGTTCACCGACGTTGGGAACGCTAATAGAGCCACTATGGTGAATTGGTAGACAAATATTTTAATATATTGAACAGAAATGTAAAATTGTGGACAAAAACTTAAGAAAGTGGACAAAAACTTAAAATTGTGGTAATAAACCTAAAATTGTGGATAGAAACTTAAAATTGTGGAAAAAAAACTAAAATAGTGCATAAAAACATAAAATTGTGGACAGAAAATTAAAATGGTGGACATAAACTTAAAATTGTGGATAGAAACATATGTTCAAGGACAAAAGCTTCAATAGTGGATAAAAACTTACTTTTGGTCTGCTTTGGTACAGATCCTTGATGACGAAGCGTTATGAGCTACAACCCTTGCCATGACGTTCACAACTCTGCAATTATACGCACGGGAAACTTCATGCAAGTATTGAACATCTTGATTAGTGCTTAGCACAAAAATCATGTTCGGTTGTTGCTCAAGTTTAAGATTTAATTATTGCACAAGAAGATCAAAGGTGTTCGATACTTCCATCTTGAATGCAGAAATGTTTTGACCAGGTTGCAGCCTCAAACACGTTCCTTCTCCATCCGGAGAAGTAATAATACAAAATAAGAAAAAGTTATTTTTTTGTTGATCTGGCGATGAATCATTTCCAGATGAAGATGAATCCATTGATTTTGGATGGTTGTGATATAATAGAAGATATAAGAGACACAAAGAAGATACAATTGAGATGAGAAATTAAAGAAGTTATATCACCACTTATTATTCAACCAGTTTTTTTACTACCAATTTTACCATCTAATCACTTTTTTTCCTCCAATTACATTATTTTATCAATATTTTTCATCAATAAAATAGAAAGGGAAATATGTTAACAAAGGATGAAAATGTTCAATCATCAGAAAAACCGAGTACGAAAATTAAATGCTCCTGTTAAGTCACATCGCTAAGAAAATTTCATTTAGATTTTAAAATGTGCTGACTCAGCATTGGGTGGACAAATAATTAGGAAAGTTGATAGAGAATTGGCCTTGCAATCGTCAAAGAGCAGGCACATGTTAGTTTTCGTCAGAAAAGAGGACATGTTAGCGAGAGTAACAATAGAAATACGAAAATAAATTTGAGGGCGCATGCCCATGTGGTGGGGACAGGCACCAGGGCAAATGAGAAACTGGATCAAAGGATTTTTTAACATCGGTTTTTTCGTCAGGGAGTTTTTGACACAAATCAAACTCCCTGAAAATCTCTAAAAGCAATTTTCTCTAAATTAAATAAAATATATTAAATTAAAATTTATGAGTGGTCTAAGTTGCCAGACTCAAGTTCTGGTCTTTTTTTGGGAGGGTGGTCCAAAAGTGACAATTAAGTTGCAACTTTTTAATTTTAAAATACTTTTGTTTCATCGGTGAATTGCAGAGAACCCCCCATATTTTCTATAATTTTGTCTGTAAATTGCAAGAAAACCCCTGTTGTATCATCGTTTTATACTTTCATGGATGAATATTTTGTAATAGTTTTCAATATTTTTGCAACGTCTGCATCATGTATATACTTCAGTTTCATGAGTGAATTTCTGAACATCACCTATATTCATCACTACATTGCAAAGAAAGCCCTATACTATCACTGTCTTTATACTTTCCTATATGAAATCCAGAATATGATTTTACGAGCGTGGGTATGTTAAAAAAGAATAAAAAAATTAAAGAAAAAAGAAGAAAGCAAAACGCACCATCATGTTCTGGTAGTAAATTCCTTAATGTATATAATTAAAATTAAACAAATATACTTCACAACTTTACTGGGAAAAGTTACACTAAAGTACCTTCAACTTTCTCCCGTCACTTATTTTATTTTGATTTTCTTTTTCCAATATGCTACCCATGGCATCAGTGACTATTAGCTTAATTATGAAAATGCCCGAACTATAATTCCCAATCCTTTTTATCATTTATTTTGTTGATGTAAATTGAATATAGTTGCCAAATTCTAATATTTATCCTTAAGTGTTGGATATGTTTTTCTCTTTTTCAAATCACTTGTGAATAACATATTTGAAAATTTTAAAACATGTGGATGAATATATTTTCCCTGAATGTTAGACATGCCTTTTTCTAATTTATATTTGAATTTCAAATTATTTTTACCCATTTTTTGAGTGTGTGTACGCACATGAAAAATCATGTGATTCTAAACTTTTTTACCTTTGCATCAAACGACATTTTTTTTTATGGCTAATACAACATATTTTGTGTAACCACTTAATGCATGGATAAAAAGGCATGGAATTGCGTGATTTTATTTGTTGGCGTAATTTGAATATGTTGATCAAAATGGGCGGTTTAGATAATCCATGTGGGTGATTCACCGTGAAGTTCTCATGAAGTTTAGTTTAAGAACTGTTCTTATAAGATCATTTTTCTATATATATATATACACACACACATACGCACACAAACTTTTCATTAACTTTTTGATAGAAAACTTAATATGTTTCTACCCATTGAATATGCTTTGAGATTTGTATGAGATTAGGTTGGAAAAAATGACTATTTTGCACAAAACTCTCATCCTCTCTCCCCCTCTCACTTTCTCCCCCCTCTCTCGAACTCATCTCATCTCTCGTCTCTCTTTCTCCATCTCACAAGCATACCTCCCACTCTCTCCCCCCCCAGTTTCTAGCCTTCTCGATCTCAGCTGAATGTTCACCTCCGTCCCTCACCTCTTCCTCATCCTCTTGATCTCGCCATTGACCGCCCACCTCTCTATCTCCTTTTTCTCTCACCCTCTCGATCTCGCCATAGCCCATATTCTAGAGTAAAAGCTACATGATTGGAATTCTAAAGATTAGAATTGGAATGTTCTTCAGTTTATTGGACAAGCTTTTTGGCCACTTGGTGTTTCAAGACTGAGAGTTGCTGAATTATCATTAACAATTACAGGCCCCGTGATAGTCAGGATAGTAGATATGACTCGGGGTCTTTCCACTGGTAGAATTCAGCAGACCGGTTTGTGGAAACAATTTTTTGCCATTAATCTCAACTCAATGATACTCTGTAACCCTGACGACTTTGTTGCAAATTATGTACGAATTACTGCTAAGCTATTTAAATTAAACTTTCAAGAAGGAAAGAACTTCTTTATTTTAATCGAGGCGTGCGGAGCGCAGCAGGTTGATGGCGGCATACCCTCCAGGATTCAACGATCGCTGGCCCTGCAAGCGTGCACTCACAATACACAGGCCCTCGAACAGCTCAGTTTTATTTCCTCCAGAGATGCAGGGAAAAACTAAAGTGTTTAAGAAGATTTCAGAGGAGGAAGAAGATGTTGAGTTGTGCTGCTGAGAGCAGGGAATAGGCCCTTTATAAAGAGAGTTTTTCATTATTATAAAATCCTTGAGCAGAGAAAATAATCCTTGGACATAGGAAGAAATCTTTCCTTGTGGCAAAAGAACAATATTGTCTTGAAAAGTGTTACTGCAAAACTTAAGTAGAGAGCTCTTAACGGCTAACTCTGACATGACAGGACATGAAAAGATACGAATCTCAACAGCTATCTCTGACTCAAATATTGTGATAGGATTTGAAAAGATTTTATTTTAATTTTAAATTCAAAAAATAAAATGGCAAAACTTAGCCTATTCAGGTCACACCCGCGAGCCTCTAAAACCCGGATTTGCACCCCCTGCGCGTTCGATGCGGGCGCACATATGCATTAAGGTTTTTCAGACCCGGTAACCCAATTTCCTTTATTGGGCCTCAATGGGCTTGTGTTCGCGCTAGCACTCCCTACTTTCTAGCCCACACAGCCCATCATGAGAGGGACTCTATATAAAACACTAAAGAGTTCTTTTCCTATTCAATGTGGAACTAAAAGAATTTTACTTAATTTTGAAATATCTTCAAATACTAACAATCTCCCACTATTTCAAAATTAAACGGAAGGATAATAGGAACGAGAGAGAAGAGGAGGAATCAAATATGGAGAAACATGAGAACTCAATGCTTCAATAGTGATAAATTTTAGTCTATGAACCACTACTTAGAATATATAGGTGTGTCCCACAAGAAGAATTAATGAAACGTAAAGTTTCTATGAACCAATCTTCTAATTATGAATTATTGACTTACTACCCACATATCATTCTTAGTACCGAGCTGTTCAAACGGGGGGCGCGAATCGGCCATGCGCCCTACCTGGATATTCATGAGCGCTCTAGAGAATATGTCTACATTCTCATAGAAAGCGCCCCACTTTCACACTCATATAGGTGGGTCCATCAAGTGTGCATTGCAATTAAACATATCACCCAATAAGAGTTATGGTAATCCATTAAGAGCTAATGCTCATTCTTTACACATTGCAATTGCACTATCTACATCATAGGAAGGAACTTCTCAATAATAAAATAATAATAGTGCATCATCAAGTCAACAAATGATTTGTTATTACCCATATGAACCTACTTCATGAGTTCACCAATCACATAGGTTGGGTTACTATCATTTTTGACTCTTTGTTATAGACATGAGTCCCATTCACCTCGATGTATTCTCCACTAGTCTTCTCCCTAGTGGTTTGGTAAATGGATTACTTATATTAAGCTCTGACCTCATATAGTCAAGAGATATGATCCCATCATCCAACGACTGCTTTACAATTTTATGTCTTAGGTGTATATGCCTACTCTTTTCATTGTACATTTTATTCTTAGCTCTAGCAATAGTAGCTTGGTTATCACAATGAATAGACACAGACGGAGCTGGTCTCTTTCAAATTAGTATATCAATCAAAAGATTCCTGAGCCACTCAACTTCAGTACCTGCCTTCTCTAAGGCAACAAACTCAGACTCCATATTGGAGTGAGCTGTGACGGTTTGCTTGGATGATTTTCAAGACACCGCACCACCACCAAGCGATCACATATCCACTTGTGGACTTTAACTCATCAGAATCAGAGATCCAGTTAGTATCTAAGTATCCTTCTAAAACAGAAGGAAAGCTACAATATATCAAATTATAATTAATAGTTCCTTTTAGATACTTTAGCACTCGATATAATGCTGTCCAATGGTCCTTATTAGGACAATGAATGTAACGACTAAGTCATCCCACGGCATAAGCAATGTCAGGTCGTGCATAATTCATCAAGTACATTAAACTACCAATGATTTGTGCATACTCAGATTGTGACATACTTTGTTCTCTATTCTTTCTTAAGTGAATGCTGTCATCATAAGGTGTGGAAACATGAGTGCAGTTAATATCACCAAATCTTTTCAACATTCTTTCTATATAGTGTCCTTGTAAGAGCATGATACGATCAGAATCTCTAATTATTTTAATTCCTAATATCACATCAACTTCACCCATATCTTTCATATCAAGATTAGAGGACAATAATGATTTGGTATCATTTATAATTTCTAAGTTTATACCAAATATAAGTATATCATCAACATATAAATATATGATAACACCAACATTATCTTCAGATTTAGTATAGAGACATTTATCAACCTCATTAATCTGATAACCATACGAAATAAGAACATTCAAATTTATCATGCCATTATTTGGGTGCTTATTTTAAACTATATAAAGATTTTACAAGTTTGCAGACTTTATTTTCATTTCCAGTTCTCACACAACCTTTAGGTTGGTCCATATTTATTTCTTCTTCTAGTTCTCCATTTAAGAATGCAGTTTTAACATTCATTTGTTGTATCCCAAGCTTATGAATAGATGTTAAAGCAAACAACACTCTAATAGATGCAATTCTAGTCACATGAGCAAATGTATCAAAATAATCAAGGTTTTTCTTTTGAGTGTATCCTTTAGCAACTAATCTAGCTTTAAATTTATCCAAAGACCCATCAGGTTTCAGTTTTCTTTTAAATTCCATATGCAACTAAGTGGTTTTGCACCTGATGGCAAACCAACAAGTTCCCAAGTGTGATTCGATAGTATGAATTCTAATTCATTATTAATAGTCTCTTTTCAGAATGGAGCATCCGGAGATGAGATATTATAAGTGAGAGGGTCATCACTAACAAGAAATATAAAGAAATCTTTACCAAAGTCAGTTTCTTTTCTAACTCTTTTAGTTCTCCTTAGTTCAATCTTTTCATTATCATCAAATTCTTATGCATGACTAGATGATGAAGGAGAAGGTTTATCAACATTTGTTTTCAATGGAAAAACATGCTCAAAGAATTCTGCATTTTTCGTTTCAACAATAGTGTTAACCTCCATAACATTATTATCACTTCTAGTCACAAGAAACTCATATGAAGCACTATGATGTACATAACCTATAAACATGCAGTCAAAAGTTTTGGGTCCTAGTTTCTTTCTTTTGGGTTCAGGTAGAAGAACTTTAGCTAGGTACCCCTACATGTTTAAATAGTTTAAGTTTGGTGCATGTCCTTTTCAGATTTCATATGGAGTTATGCAGGTTTTCTATAGGGTATTCTATTTTGAATATGACAAGCAGAGAGTATAGCCTCCCCCCACAGGTTCAGAGGTGCACCAGAACTTATAAGCATAGCATTCATTATTTTTTGAGTGTTCTATTTTTCCTTTCAGCAACATCATTAGATTCTGGTGAATATGGAGGGATCGTCTCAAGAATTATGCCATGTTGTTTACAAAATTCATTAAATTGTTTAAGTTCATATTCACCACCTCTATCCGATCTTAATCTCTTGATTTTCTTATTTAGTTGATTTCAACTTCTGATTTATATTTCAGAAACATTTCAAATGAAAAACACCTAGAGGGGGGGGGGGTGAATAGGTGTAAGTGCTAATCTAGTGAACTAAATGCGCTAAATGCGGAAGCTTAAAACAATTTTGCAATCACACTTAATACAACACACAAGTGTAGCCGAATTCCCCGTGAAGGGCTCTGGACTAACTCCTCTTGATTCCCCTTGAATGGGTTGAGGTGCTATGTAAAGCTCTTGTGGTTAAGTATAAGTGAGGCACACACACAAGCAAGCCAAGCATATAATGGATATACAACAATATGAAAGATGCAAGGCAACACAAGCAAATAGATATGAATGATATGAATGATGCTATGCACAATATAATGAGAGAGAGTTAGAGAGACAATGGATCAAACGCAAAGGCCAAGATATGTTTCGAGGTTCGAGCACCTTGCTCTACATCCCCGCCTATACCACCGTGTAGGATTTCCAATCCACTATCTCCCACCGAGGGAACCTCTACCGAAGAGGATTTGTTACAACTCTAGGAGTATCAAACTCCTCTCTCAAACACCACCTCACAACCGAGGGGTAGGCCCGTAGCCAATACAACAACCAACACCTCTACCGAAGAGGGTTACAAACACCAACTCCACCTCTCACTAGAGGGAGAAAACCACAAGCCTCAACCTCTACCAAAGAGGGAGCAAACCAAACCTCAACCTCTACCAAAGAGGGAGCACCCAACAATGAAAAGGGTTTACAATTTGGTGGTATCTTTCAACCACAAACAATCTCTCTTTCTTTTCTCTTTTCACAAAACAAATGATCCTAATAGAATAGGATAGGTGATAGCTCAAGTGTGGAAAAACTAGAGTTTTGAAAACAAAAACTCAAAGAAAAATACTTGGAAAAACTCTTGGTAAAAGATATAAATGAAGAACAAACCAAATCTCCCAAAATTCTATTTTCTTTGATTTTTCAAAAACTCTAAAACAAATAAGATGAATCCTTTTTGACACTTAAACTCTTTTGAAAACTTGTTTAAAACACTGAAGAAGTCAGAAAATTTTAGCTCTAAAAATCTTGGAGAAAACTATGAAGAGATGGGGTATTTATAGCCCCAAAATAAAACTAGACGTTAGGCTGATGTGGCAGCCTGACAGGCTGCCGGTCGGCCGGCCCGGCCGATCGCCAACGGTCAGAAATGTGACCGTTGGGGCACCCCGGTCGACCGTGCCCGGTCGACCCAAACACACAGAGAGCTCTGCTCTCAGACCGGTCGACCCGTACGGTCGACCAAGTTTGTGTCTGCCAGACGTGCACAAGTCTGTACACGTCGGTCGACCCTTGGAGTCGACCGGCCCCATGGTGCGGTCGACCGTCCGGGTCGACCGACCTGGCCTGTCAGCACAAACCTGGGTCAGAAAAATATGTTAAAATATTTTATAAAAATCTTTTATCTTTTCTAAAAATCCCATACAACTTGTTTTAACATTTTATATTAAAACACAAACTTGTGATAACAATTTCAAGACTTATATCAACATATTCAAATCATTTTTGAGTCTTGCAAATTTTATCAAAACCAACACTTGTATTTTTATCAAACTTGATTTTTCCAAAACATGAATAGGATAGTCAAAATAAGTTTGTCTAGCAAGTTTAAAACATGTATGTATATCTAGAACATATCTAATATACATAAGAATAAAGTAAATTTGTTTTGATCTATTATCCATGAAAACCAAAATCCAAATCATGAAACGTGTGTGTATTGTGCACTTGAGCATATCAACTATACTAAGCTTTACAAATGGATCTAAACACACTATCTAAATTAGGATACCTAAGTCTTCTTGATGATCTTCCATCTTCAAGTTGACTTGCTCCCAAACGTGATCCACGGAGTGCAAAGGTATGATCTTTAAGCTTTGGCACCGGAATCACCATGAAAAGCTTCTAAACTCCTTATTGAAGCTAATCACCAACTAATATCTGGTTAATGATCTGAAACTTAAACAACACAAGATTATTAGTAAACATAACTACATGAGTTAATCATCATCAAAACTAGGGAGGAAGGCCTTTGGGCCAACAATCTCCCCCTTTTTGATGATGACAAAACTCATGGAGTAATATATGCATGGATTAAAGTTAAGCTTCAAAGAAGCTCCCCCTTAACTCATGCATAAACAAATAAACAAAAGATATGCAATGAATGTACATAAACATGTATGCATCAACATGCATAAAACACATAAACATGTTCTAGAAGAAACAAAAGATATGCAATGAATGTACATAAACATGTATGCATCAATATGCATAAAACACATAAACATGTTCTAGAAGCTCTAGATACCAATTAAATTAATAAAATATTAACAAAAACACTAGATGCTCTAGATACCAATTAAACTTAATATATGCAAAAAACATAAGTATGCATATAAAACACAAATTATTCTCCCCCTTTTTGTCAATCATCAACAAAGGGGTAAACAATCAAAACAATAAAATGAGGGGTAAAAATCTTTCTCCCCCTTTTTATCAATCAAAACAATAAAAAGTAATGTTCTCCCCCTTTTTGTCTAAAAACAAAAACAAGGTCAATAAGGGGTGACAATCAATTAGGATATCAATTGAAGATATGTCAATGAAGCATCTTGATACCAATTGAAAATAAACAAAGATCAATAAATGTTATATGCTATATACATTCATGAAGAGGAAGACGCTAAGTTAGCTTCCCTACACATATGCATTACATGAAGGAGGGATGTTAAGCCCTAATTCACATAACACACATTATGTAATGCATAAGAGGAGATGTGAAGCCCCCCTTACACACGTGTACCACATAAAGAAGAGATGTTAAGCTCTTCAATACAAGATACACTCATCATGAATCTATATGTAGAAGAGATGTTAAGCTCTCCTTGCATATAGTCAATACAAATCAAAAACTTTTATATTTTACTTTAAACAAAATTTTTAGATACCAATTTAAAACACAAGACATCTTGATATCAAAAGATAGTATTTTTTTAAGCCATATAAACAATTGAAATGACTATTTTCTATCATAAAGTAAGGGAGTGGAAATACAAATACCAATTGAAATATGAAAAACGGATTTTCTCCCCCTTTATGAAATACCAACAAAAACTATGCGTAGGCTTGTAATAAGATACCAATTGAAAACTAAATCAATTGAAATAAAGTTGAAGCTCAAGCTCTAGCATAAACAAAATTTGTGCTCAAGATATAGAATATAATAGCACAATTAAAACAGGTATATGTGTATGAAATAGAATGAGTACCAATCACCAATAGATGATACTAATTGATAACATACATACACAATAAACAATTATGAGTATACAAAAGGATCAAATTGATACCAATTGAAAGAGTTCAATGATACCAATTGAAATAACAACACTAGCATGTGTATACCTCATAACACAACGAAGAAAAACGAACTAGTTAAAATGAAAAATTTTGTTAACTAGTACGAAATCCTTCAAGTAAGGAATAAAACAAATTTTTTTTTTTTTATAAAACATGAAATTCACAAGATAATCAACACTCTAATTCAATTAGGCATAAATATGACTCATGAAAACAAAACATGAGTAAATATAGAAAGTGAGTGTACAAATAAAGTGTGAATATCATAATCATGAAAATTTGTCATTAAGCTCAATTATCCCTTAAACATGAAAATCATCAAAATTATTTAATCTTCAAGGTATATGTATGTCTTATACAAACTAAAATATACATACATATCCAAACACAACGAGTCCACAAAATATATGCATTAAGGCACGTGGCTCAAAAGGATGTATATGTATAATAATATTAGATAAAATAGACATATACATGAAGTTAAACAAGTAAACACGAAATCAAGAGAAAAACTAAATTTTCACCAAAACAAATTTCATTTCAAGGTATATGTATGAATTGTCAACACACTAAGTATACATACATATCCCTAAACACAATTTGAGTCCTTAATAAAGATTTGCATGAAAAGCAAATGACTCAAGGGGTATACATGTATATCTTAGAGTTTGGCAAAATAAACATATACATGAAGTGAAACACACAATCATACAACAAATCAAAATATGAATACAAGTCTAAAATGTATGGATCATCAAAACTAGACTATACTAATACATCTAATGGGAACAAATAAGCATTCAAGTACAAACATATATGGATTTATTTGTGGCCCATTATATGCACAAGTATAAATCCTAGTCTTAATGAAAACTAACATCTAAACATATATTCAAAACATGAAGCATCAAAAACAAGATAAAAATCAACATGATAAGCAAAAACATGATTATTATGAATACCCACATGTTATTAGATTTATGATGTACATGATGGCTAATCAAATATGATAACACAAAATAATAATCCATATTAAACATGGGTGTCTCAAATACTATACATGTATGCCAATGGTCTAATAACCATGGCATTTTCATACTAATCACTAAACAATGAAACATGCTATAAACAATGAATATTAAAAGCATGAAAACAATAAATAGGAGTTAGGAATCGTTACCAAAACCTAGAAGGCAACTTTCCTTGTCTCCAAAACATGGTGGTCATCTCCACCAAATCTTCCCTTGAAAGTGATGCATCCAATTGATTTTCTTTAAGTACGGAACACATCCACTCCAAGGTGCCAACACTCTCACGTCATGTGAGAGCCCACACCTACATCAAAAACACGAGGGGTGGTCTTTGGTACCCACATCTTGTTGGGTCCATGGGGGTTAGTACCTTCTCTAACCCAAACAAAATTCTTTGCTAAATTTGGAGTATGTAATCTATCATAGCAAAATTTAGCAAGGTGGCTCTTACGTCCACAATGTGTACAAGTGTACACATGAGCATACGTGTGATGGTGTCCGTGAGGAGCATGTGTATGCCGTGGAGGGTGTGCATGAAAAGATGGAACTTGTTTCTTTCGAACCAAGGATTCCAAGCGTGAGTGGTTCATGGCACATTGGCTCATAGTGGAGTCCAAACTATCTACACTCTTCTTAAGCATGGATATATCTTTGTTAATTAAAGAAGAGGTGGCACATGCAATAGGTGAAGTGTGTGATACTACCCTAGCATGGCAAACATGAGCATCTATATTATTTTGCAAAACAGTATTTTTCTTTAAGCAATCTTCTAAATCCTTAGAAATAGAAGCAATTTTCAATTTTAAAGAATTATTTTCTTTTAAAACAAAATCTACTTTTGAAGTCAAAGCATCATTATTTTTCAAAATAGCATGACAATCATTTTTATTTTTCAAGCAATCAATTTCTTTTAAGGCAAGGCCTAGTTGAGATCTAAGTGAGTCACATTCACTAAACACCTCTTCCTTCTCTTGCAAAACAATCTCAATTTTAGAAGACAAATTTTTATTTTCTTCTTTTAAAACATGATTCTCCTTTTTCAAAATTTTGTATTTAGAAATCAAACTTTCACAATTTTTAGCAAGTTCTTCATTCATAGCTTGTGCTTCTAGACAATCATTGCAATATGAATTAGAACTAGTATCTAGTTGAGTGTCCGAGTGTACCTCAAGGGAGTCATTCCCTTGGACCATGAAGCAATGTTCTTCGGACTCAACACTTCTAGAACTTCTCTTCTTTTCGATAATCTTTGGTAGCTCGGGAGAAGTCAAATACTCCAAACTGCAAAAGCCGAATCATAATGAGTAAACACATGTAAATAATCTTTGTGAAGTGATGCTCTAAGTGCCTTTAGGGCAATTGCATTGGCCTTAATATGCTTGCTATTACTAAGGTATGATTCCTTGGTAATGGCAAGGTGAACATGCAATCCTAGGGTCTTCAAATAGCAACTCATCTTAACCTTCCAAATATCAAGTCTAGAAATATCAAACATAGGAGGGCTATCCATGAGTGCAAACTAAAATGTGTGCAAGCAAACAAATGTGCAAATGCAAATGAAGATTAGCAACCAAATGGATCTCACTCCTAGGATGTTAAGCCTAATATCAGGAGCACTAGCTCTGATACCAATTGAAAAACACCTAGAGGGGGGGGTGAATAGGTGTAAGTGCTAATCTAGTGAACTAAATGCGCTAAATGCGGAAGCTTAAAACAATTTTGCAATCACACTTAATACAACACACAAGTGTAGCCGAATTCCCCGTGAAGGGCTCTGGACTAACTCCTCTTGATTCCCCTTGAATGGGTTGAGGTGCTATGTAAAGCTCTTGTGGTTAAGTATAAGTGAGGCACACACACAAGCAAGCCAAGCATATAATGGATATACAACAATATGAAAGATGCAAGGCAACACAAGCAAATAGATATGAATGATATGAATGATGCTATACACAATATAATGAGAGAGAGAGAGTTAGAGAGACAATGGATCAAACGCAAAGGCCAAGATATGTTTCGAGGTTCGAGCACCTTGCTCTACATCCCTGCCTACACCATCGTGTAGGATTTCCAATCCACTATCTCCCACCGAGGGAACCTCTACCGAAGAGGATTTGTTACAACTCTAGGAGTATCAAACTCCTCTCTCAAACACCACCTCACAACCGAGGGGTAGGCCCGTAGCCAATACAACAACCAACACCTCTACCGAAGAGGGTTACAAACACCAACTCCACCTCTCACTAGAGGGAGCAAACCATAAGCCTCAACCTCTACCAAAGAGGGAGCAAACCAAACCTCAACCTCTACCAAAGAGGGAGCACCCAACAATGAAAAGGGTTTACAATTTGGTGGTATCTTTCAACCACAAACAATCTCTCTTTCTTTTCTCTTTTCACAAAGCAAATGATCCTAATAGAATAGGATAGGTGATAGCTCAAGTGTGGAAAAACTAGAGTTTTGAAAACAAAAACTCAAAGAAAAATACTTGGGAAAACTCTTGGTAAAAGATATAAATGAAGAACAAACCAAATCTCCCAAAATTCTATTTTCTTTGATTTTTCAAAAACTCTAAAACAAATAAGATGAATCCTTTTTGGCACTTAAACTCTTTTGAAAACTTGTTTAAAACACTGAAGAAGTCAGGAAATTTTAGCTCTAAAAATCTTGGAGAAAACTATGAAGAGATGGGGTATTTATAGCCCCAAAACAAAACTAGCCGTTAGGCTGATGTGGCAGCCTGACAGGCTGCCGGTCGGCCGGCCCGGCCGACCGCCAACGGTCAGAAATGTGACCGTTGGGGCACCCTGGTCGACCAGCACGGTCGACCCAAACAAACAGAGAGCTCTGCTCTCAAACCCGGTCGACCCGTACGGTCGACCGAGTTTGTGTCTGCCAGACATGCACAAGTGTAATACCCCGTTCCCGGAATACGTACTTAGTTGCGTATTCAGATTTTCGATCGTATTTTTTCGATTTGTTTCCTGCATTTATTCTGTATTATGAATTCCTTATATGATTGTTTTATTTTGGATTTGGATTCGCGGACTCGGAGTCAGCCCTAGTCTGAACCGAAGGCCCGATCATAGTATATTATTCGATTTAGTCTTTCTGATGTGTAGATTTGACCGATTTCAGTTTCAAATATTATTTTCCAATATATTAGATTTTCCATGATTTTCTAGATTTTTCTTGAATTAAATTGAATTTCTTCAAAACCGGTGTCGGCCAGTGCCGCTGACCGATTCCTGAATTTTAATTCTCAAACAGTTTGGAATTTCATGATGGTCCTTTAGGCTTTATTCCTTAGAATCATATTTTCTACCTACATTCTTTTTCTGAGGATTTATGATTTTGTGAAAATTCCAACGGAGTCGGTAGATAATTGGTTCCGGGATTTTAGTTTTAAAACTATAAAGTATTTCTTAAAACGGATTTCACTATGAGTCTTCATATATTATTATTGATTTTTGGTAAAATTTCCGAGTCGTTCCGAGATACTTGAATTTCGGACGATTTCGGTATTTTCCGAAATGTTTTCCGTATACTCGGCTTAAACCCGGGTATCTGTCCTTTCAATATTTTCCAATTCTGATTCCAAGAAAATATCTTCTCATTTCAATTTCTTTTCCTTTTTCCTTTTTCTTATTTTCCTTTCCTTCCTCCACAATCCACAAGAATTCCATTTTCCAAATTCCATTTTCTTCCAACAACTTCCACTCACTTCCTCATTAAAGCCCTCTTTCTCTCTCTCTCCCATGGCCGGCCAAGTGGCCAAGAGAAGGGACACCTCATCCTTCCCCATTTACACAAAACCCCCTCTCTTCCATCTCAATTACAACTCCTTCACAAATTCCAAATCATATATAAACATTCCTTTACAATTCCATCTCCTTTTTCTTCACTTCCACAAAGAAATCCCCTTCATCAAAATCCCTCCTCCATCTCAACTCAACCACCAACTTCAAGAGCTTCATCTAGGGCATCATCAAGGTCTTCATCTTCAACCACCATCTCCAAAGCAACACCAAGATCATCTTCTCCATCTCAAGCGACAACTACTTTTGGATTGAGGCCATCATCTCCACCTTGGGATCCTTTCGAGTACATCGAGTCTCAACTAAACCATTCAAAGTGAGTATTTTTACTCACCAAGACTTGATCAATTCCTATTGTACTTATACCTTCATATCTTGTACACATATGACATCAAAATCACATTTTTAGACCATCAAACCTAACCACCAGATTCAGTTCTGTATTCTGTTTTCGACCACGATTAGTCGACTTAACCTAGAACCTAGTCGACTTGAACCCTTAGATTGAAACGTAATCTTTTCTGGAACACAGTTTTAGTCGACTCGTCTTAACTATTAGTCGACTATAAATTATTGTTAGTCGACTACTCTTTTACTCCAGTCGACTCCTGAAACAAAAACTCAACTTTCTGTAACTTTGATTCTAGTCGACTTAGCTTAGATATTAGTCGACTGTAGACCCCTAGTCGACTACCCTTTTTACCCTAGTCGACTTACCCTTTCCTGAACCAAAACCTTAACTCTCTGTATCACAGATCTAGTCGACTTAAGTATCCGTTAGTCGACTTGTATTCCCTATTAGTCGACTACATATTCCACCTAGTCGACTAACCTTTCTCTAAATCAGAAACCCAACTCTCTGTTACACAGTTTTAGTCGACTAGACCCTACTGTTAGTCGACTAACCCCTCTATTAGTCGACTACTCCTTGACCCTAGTCGACTAACTTTGGCTGTCTGTTACAGTTAATTACTATCTTAAATGTGGATCTTATGCTCTGGTTATATGTCGGTATATTGTACTTCATGACCTATTACTTGAAGTATATCATCTCTTGTCACTTCATATTTCTATGATTATGTATTGCCATGCAACTACTTGTTTCATTCTTATACTTGTATCTTGCCAGTGATATTCTTACTTCCTTATCGTGTACCATGCGTGGCAGACCCTTCGTGGTCGTTGAACACTAAGTTGCTTCTATGTTTCTACTTGCCATGTCAGACTTGTTAGTTTCATGCTTCCATTTAACACATGTATATCACCTGACTTGCTAGACCCTCTTGTTATGTTATGACTTACCCGGATTATCACCAATCTCTTGTTATGATCGATTGCTTGATTGTTAAATATCTCCACCTTGTCATGCTATCTTTTAAAACCAAGCATGATACACTTGACTTTGTAATTATTATATTTACGGGAATCCTGTCTTGTTATTATGGAACTAAGTGCCACACCATACCCGGTGGGGCCACCTCTAGAATCCATTCCCTCAGAGCAAAGTGCCACACGGAACGAAGTGCCACACTACACGGTGGGGGTCACCTCTTGAATCTGTGGGGGCCACCTCTTGAATCTGTAGGGCTATTCCTATTATGTTCACTTATTCCAGTAAGCTGATAATTCTTAATAAGCTACAACTTGAATGGGGTATGGGAGGAAGTGATGGATGCCGGAATGATACCTTGCTTATAGTAATGGACTAAAATATTGACGACAAGTGTTAGTGGGACTTTGGGCCCACAGAAGACAAGTGTTAGGGGGACTTTGGGCCTCCAAACTGGTTCCAGGTGTATGGAAACTACTATAAGAAGTGTTATCAGTTCTCCATCTACTTCCGGTAACGACCCTCGACTAGCTTATATATGGATGTATGTGAGTTAGGATATATACCGAGACACATACCTAGATATATGGGTCAGACGAGTAATAATAATAATAATAGATGCTAGTTATGATTCCTGTTAGGAGGACTGTTATGACTTCCTTTATGTACTCTGGTCCTGTTTATTACTGGTTCCTGTTTTAGACTTATGTTGTTCTTGTTATGTATTCCCGTTTTGACTATCGTATGATTTGCAACTCTGATTCTATACGCTTGGATTTCTGTGGCATGAGATAACGGTATATAGATGAGGGTTTCCTTGTTTGGATTGTTCCTTCGATGTATTAGTCTCATGGGACCGTGACTTAAGCGTATACAATCAATCTTGCTTATAATCAGTTTTATCCTGGATTTCCTGTTTTATGATATTCTTGTTCCTACTCATTATACTTGTATTCTAACCTTCCTATTCTTGTATCTTGCCATTTGGCTGTAGCCTGTTCATTATTGGGAGGTCCTGACTCCCTTGGATTTGTATGTTCAGGTTTAGAAGCTTGGATCGAAGTGGAGTCGTCCACAGTAGATTGAGCTTTCCTTAGTGAGCAGGCCGTTTAGCTCCAGTTCCTCCGTGCCAGACATCTCTTTTGACTCACGGGATCTTCATCCTACTCGTGAGCATTTTGTGTCTTTATTGTATATTTTACTTTTGGACTGGGTTGTGATAAAAGACACATGTGATGTGTATATGTTTATCATACTGTGATGACTTTGTATAGGTACTTTTGAGTTGGCAAATTTATGTATACCACGCTTTGTGTTGTACTCTGATTTCTTGCTTGTACTACATGCTTAGCGTATATACGTGGGGCACTTTCTGACCTACGTATATACGTTGCAGTGACGTCCCCGTATTCGTGGAATCGGGGCGTTACAGGTTGGTATCAGAGCTTAGGCTCTTACCTCTATAGTACAATCAAGCAGCAAATTTTAGTAATTTGCTATTGCCAACTACAATGTACAAAGTTATCTAGTCCTTCTTGATTCTTTCTTGAGTCCTTCTTGATTCCTTCAATGTATCCATTATGTCCTGAAATCCTTCCATTTTTTCCAGCTCTTCCAGTCATCTTTCACCGTCTAAGTATGGATAGAAGATCGGGTCGTAGCAACTCTGGGCAGGTATCGAATGGACCCGCGGGAGAGAATGTGGATATTCTTAGGGTTGTCCAGATGATGATGGAGAACCAGCAACAACAGACAGAACTCCTCCGGCAAGAGTTGGCAGCTCCAAAAGGACAAAGGCCAGGGAACATATTAGATTTCAGACGGCTGCAACCAGCCATATTCACGGGTGGAGAGAAACCCTTGGATGCTGAGCAATGGCTGACCGACACATCGGACTTGTTGAATGCAGCCAGAGTTCCACAGGAGAATCAAGTGGAGGTCGCCAAGATTCAATTGAAGGGTATAGCTAGAACTTGGTGGCTAGCTGAGGAGGCAAGATTGGAGAAGCCTGTCACTTGGGACGCATTCTCCAAGAGCTTTTATAGCAGATTCTTCCCTGCTACTGCTCAGAAGGACATGGAAGAGCAGTTTATCAAACTTCAGCAAAGGGATAAGTCCGTGGATGAGTATGCCGCGGAATTTCTCAGACTTAGCCGCTTTGCTCCGTACATGGTAACTGATGAGGAGAAGCGGGCAAGTAGATTCCAGCAGGGCCTACAAATGGATATCCAAGTCTTCCTAATGCCCCAGCAGCTGAAGACTTATTCAGAGGTTCTCACCATAGCTCGAGAGGTAGAGCGTGGACTGGAGAAGAAGAGATTGATTCAGATGAGGAACCAGGCCAAGAAGAGGCCTTTTCAGTTAATGGATGAGGAAGATGCAGATAAGGCAACCCAAGGCCCAATGATCAAGAGACCATTCCAACCTCCTCTGTCTCAGATAATATGCAATTTCTGTCACAGACCCGGGCATTATAAGAGAGATTGTCGAAAGGCCAATGGACTTTGTTTGGCATGTGGAACAGATAGACATGCGCTAAGGGATTGCCCGTTCAGAAGGGTAGGGAACATGGCACCAGTCAGACCAACACTTCCAGCTCCAGCACTTCCAGCCCCAGCACTTCCAGCACCGCCATTGAGAAGGAATCCAGAACCAGTGGACCGGAGAGCTCCATTTCCACCCCAGCGGTATGATCCACAGAGAGGAGCAAGACCCAGAGTAGATTATGGCAGAGGCCAAGTTCACAATATGGAGGCAGAAGTATCAGATGAAGCAGCAGCAGAGTACGAAGCTCAGTACCTGGAGCAGGAACCTTGAGGATATCATGGTAACTATTACCCCAGATCTTGTATTTGAGTTGACTATCTTTCTAAATATTTCCCTTATCATTCAATCATTGTCCATCTTGATCCTTCCTATGTTCACCTTACCCTGTTTTTGTTTTTCGAAGCCTTTGATTTCAACCATGTCTCCTTTGTGTTCAATTTGCCCCTTAATGAAATTGCGAGGACGCAATTTTTGTAAGGTGGGTGGATTGTAATACCCCGTTCCCGGAATACGTACTTAGTTGCGTATTCAGATTTTCGATCGTATTTTTTCGATTTGTTTCCTGCATTTATTCTGTATTATGAATTCCTTATATGATTGTTTTATTTTGGATTTGGATTCGCGGACTCGGAGTCAGCCCTAGTCTGAACCGAAGGCCCGATCATAGTATATTATTCGATTTAGTCTTTCTGATGTGTAGATTTGACCGATTTCAGTTTCAAATATTATTTTCCAATATATTAGATTTTTCATGATTTTCTAGATTTTTCTTGAATTAAATTGAATTTCTTCAAAACCGGTGTCGGCTAGTGCCGCTGACCGATTCCTGGATTTTTAATTCTCAAATAGTTTGGAATTTCATGATGGTCCTTTAGGCTTTATTCCTTAGAATCATATTTTCTACCTACATTCTTTTTCTGAGGATTTTATGATTTTGTGAAAATTCCAACGGAGTCGGTAGATAATTGGTTCCGGGATTTTTAATTTTAAAACTTTAAAGTATTTCTTAAAACGGATTTCACTATGAGTCTTCATATATTATTATTGATTTTGGTAAAATTTCCGAGTCGTTCCGAGATACTTGAATTTCGGACGATTTCGGTATTTTCCGAAATGTTTTCCGTATACTCGGCTTAAACCCGGGTATCTGTCCTTTCAATATTTTCCAATTCTGATTCCAAGAAAATATATTCTCATTTCAATTTCTTTTCCTTTTTCCTTTTTCTTATTTTCCTTTCCTTCCTCCACAATCCACAAGAATTCCATTTTCCAAAATTCCATTTTCTTCCAACAACTTCCACTCCCTCATTAAAGCCCTCTTCTCTCTCTCTCCCATGGCCGGCCAAGTGGCCAAGAGAAGGGACACCTCATCCTTCCCCATTTACACAAAACCCCCTCTCTTCCATCTCAATTACAACTCCTTCACAAATTCCAATCATATATAAACATTCCTTTACAATTCCATCTCCTTTTTCTTCACTTCCACAAAGAAATCCCCTTCATCAAAATCCCTCCTCCATCTCAACTCAACCACCAACTTCAAGAGCTTCATCTAGGCATCATCAAGGTCTTCATCTTCAACCACCATCTCCCAAAGCAACACCAAGATCATCTTCTCCATCTCAAGCGACAACTACTTTTGGATTGAGGCCATCATCTCCACCTTGGGATCCTTTCGAGTACATCGAGTCTCAACTAAACCATTCAAAGTGAGTATTTTTACTTGTTGGCCCAAAGGCCCTTCACCCTAGTTTTGATGATGATCAACTCATGTAGTTATAGTTACTAATGATCTTGTGTTTAATTAGTGACAGATTCATGATCAAGATCTTAGTAGGTGCATAGCTCAACAAAGGATTAAAGAACAAGATTTGGAGCTTGCATGTTGTGATCCAAGGAGTTTTTGGATCAAGCTTGGACCAAGTCAAGAAGATGAGAAGCCTTCAAGTGAAGACTTCAAGAAGTTGAAGACTTGTGTCTAGGTATAGAATTTGTATTTTTGTTTTAGTAAAAATGTAAAGGATAGATAGTTGGTGGATTGCTCAAGTCTATATCACACACACACTCTTGATTAGAACTCTTGATTTAATTGATTTCATAAAAGATTTTGTTTTTAGAAAAGAACTTTTATTTTAGAAAAAGATTTTTCTTTAAGACAAAATATTTGTTGGTTTTTGGTATTTCTATCATGTATATTCTTTAACCAAAACCAAGTTGTATACTAGATTTCAAAAACATAGATATTTCATATTGATTGTGTAGTGGATCATATCCATACACACCATGCTTTTAAATGGACTCAAATATCTTGTTTTTGTATTTGATAAAGGTTTGGAAAAACATTTCATGGAAAATTAGGTTTTTATCAAAAGAATTTTTACCAAGTATTTTACCTTGATAGTAGTATGACACATGCTCATACTCTATGATTTCTCAAGACCAAAACATTTTATCCAAGACCCAAAACCTAAATCCAAATTGTCCAGGTCCTGGAAGTTCTGATTTTTCAGAATTTCTCAGTGACCGGTCGACCGGCAGTCGACCGGCACTCATGCACAATTTTTGTGCATGTGCGTATCAGTCGACCGGAGTCGACCGATACTCGACCGACCCAAACCTGTTGCTCTCTGGAAAATGCCAGTCGACCGGATCGGTCGACCGACAGTTCTTTCCAGAAGAGCGGTCGACTCACCAGTCGACCGGTGGCTGCAACGGTCAGAAAAATGACCGTTGGCCGGTCGACCGGCGGTCGACCGCCAGCTCTGACAGAACCCCAACGGCTCTATTTTCTGGCAGCCTATAAATTGGGATTTTGTCATCTGTTTTGAGGTGAACATTTAGGAGACTTCTTGAGCTGTTTTTCAGACACTTTTAGAGGAGTTTCTCTACAAGATTTTAGTGCAAATACTTCCAATCAAAAGGAAGAGTTTTTATCAAGAGAGTGTTTAAGTGATTTCTTGTGTTTTCCAACAAAGCTTTCTTTCCTTCATTTTCTCACCACACACTTGAGCTTTCCATTGCTAGATATTCTTATAGGTGTGTTGTAGTGAGAGTACTCTTTAGGTGATCAAGAGTTGTGATCATCAAAGAGATCTTTTCTTGTAATTTTGAGGAAACGGGCAAGTGTGCTCGTTGTGGTTGAGTTCGGGTGCGAACTTGTGGTGCGAGGTGCGTCCTCGTCAAGCCGGTGGGCTTGTGGTGTGTACGGGACTTGGGAGTCCGAGGGTTTGTAGGTGTACGGCACCGAGGAGAGATCCGGTGGGATCTTGCATAGTGGAAACCCTTCGTGTGTCGAAGGCGGGGATGTAGAGCAAGTGTGCTCGAACCTCGAAACATACCCTTGTGTTTGCGATTGCTTACTCTATCCCTCTTTCTCTCTTTGTCTCTTTTATATCTTGCATTTACTTTCATTGTCTTCACTTGTACATGCTTGATATACCCTTGTGCTTATATTGTTATATACTTGCGTGGGATTGCTTGTTAACACTAGTATTCAACCAAGAGAGCCAACGCGGCACCTCAACCCATTCAAGGGGAATCTAGAGGAGCTTGTCCAGAGCCTCGCAAGGGGAATTCGGCAACACTCTTGTGTTATACCTAAGTGTTTTAATTAAAAGAAGTTTAATTTGGTCTACTTAGTTTTAATTCCGCATTATTTGTTCATAAGTGACCATTAGATTAGCCATCACCTATTCACCCCCCCTCTAGGTGATCTTACAATTGGTATCAGAGCTAGTGCTCTTGATAAGGGTCTAACAACCTAAGAGTTAAAGATCCTACATTTGGGCTAATCACAATATTTGTTGTACACACACACCTCACCATGGACTTTATGTCACCACCCACCTTGATATTCTAACATCCACATTTGGAAAGTTAAGATGTCATTATTCCTCAAAGCCCTAGGTTATAATGTATATCTTGCCACTACTAATAATGCTTATTGTATAGATGGTAAGAATCTTGAGGCTAATACAAAAGCCCTACATGCTTTAAAGAGCACCCTAAATGATGATTATTTATGTAGGGTTGCTAATATTGATATGGCTTTTGTAGTATGGAACACCCTCATCTCCCTTGGCGAAAATGAACAATACTATGCGGGGAGCGATTCGGATGTTGGAAGCGACACCTCCAACAAGTGCTACATGGTCCAAGGGGATAACCCCCTTGAGGTAAATTCCGAATCCGATGATGAGGACATGTCATATGATGAGCTCACTACTTTTTGTCATCTTATACTTGAAAAATATGACATGCTTAAAAGAAATAATAAAAATTTGAAAAAGGAAATTGCTTGCATGCATGTAGAACATGACTCTTTTAGAGATAACATTGCATGCTTAGAAAAAGATAACAATATTTTGAAAAAGAAATTTGATTGCATGCATGTAGAAAATGATTCCTTGAAAAATAAACTTGCATGTTTAGAAAAAGAAAATAAAGATTTGAAAAATGAGAATGTTTCCTTACTTTCAAAATTGAATGATCTTTGTGAAGGAAACACTATTTTGATGGATAAGATAGCTATGGTAGAAAAGCAAAAAGAAATATTTTCAAGAAAATATTACTTTGAAAAGAAAATTTGTTGAAAAGGAAAAAGACTTTGTTTCTAAAAAGAAAAAGAAAAATGATTCTTCATCTCATCATGCTTTTCATGCCACATCTAATGAGATTAAGAATAGGAAAAACAATATGAATAATTTGAGTTCAACTTTGAACTCTTGTGCATTCAATCATTCTAAGTTGGAATCTTTGTTTCAAAAGAAACAAGTTCCCCATGCTCATGCACATACTCATCATGCTCATGCTTATGGTGCACATCACGATCACAATCACACTCATAAGCATCATGCTAAGGTGTACATTTGTACACATTGTGGCCGCAAAGGCCATCTAGCAAGATATTGTTTTGATAAGAAACCATATTTATATTTTGCTAAGTATAATAAATTTTGGGTTCCTTACAACAATGCTAACCCCAAAGGACCCAAGAAATATGGGTACCAAAACCCCCACCTTTTGATTTTGATGTAGGTGAGGGCTCTCACAAAACGTGAGAGGATTGGTGCCTTGGTAGCGAATGCAATGGATATGATGGACACTCTTATAGATGCATTGCTATCAAGGAAATTTTGGTGGAAAAGACCACCATACTTGGAGCTTTGTAGTTGGTAACAACTTCTAAACTCCTATTTTTATATACATGCTTTTACTTATTTCATACATTCATAGCATGTTCATGATTTTGTTTGATTTGTGCTTTATGTGGTATTTACATGCTTGGATGTAGAATTTGTCAAACTTGCATTTATACATGTACACATAGTGAATTACAATTGACTCTTAAATAATTGAACTTCATGCTCACTTGTATCCACTTTATGCATATGTATAAGACTAGTTTTGATGATTCTCTTTATACATGTTTTACCTATTTTAGTGATTTACTTCATGTATATGCATGTTTAATTCAAATCTAATAAATATACATGTATACCCGTGAGTCTCTTGCCTTCATGCAAACATTTAATAGACTCTTTTAATATTTGGGATATGTATGTATATTGTTGGATTTGTATAATTCATACATATACCATGTAAATTTTTTGATGATTTGTTTTGATACAAATGATTTTTGTGTTTTATAAATAAAAATTTTAGTCATGATTTGATTTGGGCTTCTATGACTATTTTCATGTAGATACTATTTACATGACCTTTGAACACTCTATCTTTAAGAAAATATATAATTTGGAGCTTTATGGAATATGAGTGCTTGAACTTTTATGTATTTAGTATTATTCATGAAAAACATATGATTTTTTATTTATGAAGGATCTTTAACTAGTTTGTCAAAAATTTATTTAAACTAGTTATCTATTCTTCAAGTATTGCACATGATTCTATTTTTATGGATAAATTCTTTTGTGATTTCAAAATTTTGATGCTACATTGTATTGAATATTAGTTTAGATGTTAGTATTTGTCAACACTTGGATTTATACTTGTACACCTTATGGACCACAAATAAATCTATATATGATTGGGTTGAATGCTTATTTGTGCCTATTAGATGTACTAGTATAGCCTTGTGTTGATGATCATTACATTCTTAAACTTGTATTCCCATTTGGATTTATGTTTTGATCATGTGATTTCATTTCATGTATAAGTTTCTTTTGCCAAAACATTAAAATATACATGGATAACCCTTGAGTCATTTGCTTTTCATGCAAATCTATTTATAAGGACTCAATTGAATTTTGGGGATATGTATGTATACTTAATGTCTTGTCAAAACATACATATGCTATGAAATATAATTTTGATGATTTCATATATTAAAATTTGTGATGATTTTCGTATTTTCAAAATTTATGATTTTAAGGAATATTGAGTTTTATTGCAATTTTCATGATGCCATGTTTCACATAACATTAGTACACTCACATCTCTTGAAAACATTAATATGGACTTTATGGATACTAGAGTGTTTTTTAGTGCCTTGTGTTTCATTGATCTTTCATGAAAACCTTTTAACTTATTCCTTGATGGAAGGATCTCGTACTAGTTCTTAAAACAAGTTCATTTAACTAGTTCGAATTCTTCATATGGTAGATTATATGATGTATACACTTATGCTTACTTTTCAATTGGTATCATTGGTTATTTGCAATTGGTATCAATATGACTTCATGTTGTGTATATCCATATTTTGATTGTATGTATGAATGCCTTCAAATTATATCAATTTCTATTGGTATTATCTTGTCATACATATATGTTATCTATTTGTGCTTATTTTACAAGTGGTATTTCCTTTAAAGCACAAAGATTGTTGATGCTAAGCTTAATTAGACTTCAAATTGGTATTTCATAATAAGCTTGTGCATTGTATTTTTTTTTGAAATTGGTATCAAAAATTCAAAATTTGATTATTTACAATTGATATCTCAAAATTTGTTGTTACTAAGAAAAAGTTAAAATTTTGTTTTGATAAAAAAAAAAAGAAAAATTCAAAATTTTTGATTTGTATTGTCTATATGCAAGGAGAGCTTAACATCTCTTCCATATGTAGATTCATGTGAGTATATTATAATTTGAGGAGCTTGACAACTCTTCTTTTCATGATATACGTGTGTAGGGGGAGCTTCACATCTCCTCTTATGCATGACATATTATACGTTATGTGAATTAGGGCTTGTCATCCCTCTTTCATGTAATGTATATGTGTCGGGAAGCTAACTTAACGTCTTCCTCTTCATGAATTTATATCGCATATAAATTTTATTGATTGATTTGAATTTTACCCTCCTTGATTTCCTTAAAGGGGGAGAAAAATTTGTTTGATGTATTTTTCTTTGAACCCTTTGTTGATGATTGACAAAAAGGGGGAGAAGAATTTGTGATTTTATATGCATGATTTCATGATTTCCTTACTTAAGGGGGAGAAGTATTTGGTTCCTTTCTTAAGGGGGAGTAAGATTTGTATTTATGTATATATGTTGTCTTGCAATTAGGAGCAAAAGATTTGATTTATGATTTGATTTATATGATTGCATCTCCTACATTGCATACATGTCATGTGCTTTTATTGACATATCTTTTATTTATTTGGTATGCATGAGTTAAGGGGGAGCTTCTTTGAAGCTTTACTTTAATCCATGCATATATAACTCCATGAGTTTTGTCATCATCAAAAAGGGGGAGATTGTTGGCCCAAAGGCCCTTCACCCTAGTTTTGATGATGATCAACTCATGTAGTTATAGTTACTAATGATCTTGTGTTTAATTAGTGACAGATTCATGATCAAGATCTTAGTAGGTGCATAGCTCAACAAAGGATTAAAGAACAAGATTTGGAGCTTGCATGTTGTGATCCAAGGAGTTTTTGGATCAAGCTTGGACCAAGTCAAGAAGATGAGAAGCCTTCAAGTGAAGACTTCAAGAAGTTGAAGACTTGTGTCTAGGTATAGAATTTGTATTTTGTTTTAGTAAAAATGTAAAGGATAGATAGTTGGTGGATTGCTCAAGTCTATATCACACACACACTCTTGATTAGAACTCTTGATTTAATTGATTTCATAAAGATTTTGTTTTTAGAAAAGAACTTTTATTTTAGAAAAAGATTTTTCTTTAAGACAAAATATTTGTTGGTTTTTGGTATTTCTATCATGTATATTCTTTAACCAAAACCAAGTTGTATACTAGATTTCAAAAACATAGATATTTCATATTGATTGTGTAGTGGATCATACCCATACACACCATGCTTTTAAATGGACTCAAATATCTTGTTTTTGTATTTGATAAAGGTTTGGAAAAACATTTCATGGAAAATTAGGTTTTTATCAAAAGAATTTTACCAAGTATTTTACCTTGATAGTAGTATGACACATGCTCATACTCTATGATTTCTCAAGACCAAAACATTTTATCCAAGACCCAAAACCTAAATCCAAATTGTCCAGGTCCTGGAAGTTCTGATTTTTCAGAATTTCTCAGTGACCGGTCGACCGGCACTCATGCACAATTTTTGTGCATGTGCGTATCAGTCGACCGGAGTCGACCGATACTCGACCGACCCAAACCTGTTGCTCTCTGGAAAATGCCAGTCGACCGGATCGGTCGACCGACAGTTCTTTCCAGAAGAGCGGTCGACTCACCAGTCGACCGGTGGCTGCAACGGTCAGAAAAATGACCGTTGGCCGGTCGACCGGCGGTCGACCGCCAGCTCTGACAGAACCCCAACGGCTCTATTTTCTGGCAGCCTATAAATTGGGATTTTGTCATCTGTTTTGAGGTGAACATTTAGGAGACTTCTTGAGCTGTTTTTCAGACACTTTTAGAGGAGTTTCTCTACAAGATTTTAGTGCAAATACTTCCAATCAAAAGGAAGAGTTTTTATCAAGAGAGTGTTTAAGTGATTTCTTGTGTTTTCCAACAAAGCTTTCTTTCCTTCATTTTCTCACCACACACTTGAGCTTTCCATTGCTAGATATTCTTATAGGTGTGTTGTAGTGAGAGTACTCTTTAGGTGATCAAGAGTTGTGATCATCAAAGAGATCTTTTCTTGTAATTTTGAGGAAACGGGCAAGTGTGCTCGTTGTGGTTGAGTTCGGGTGCGAACTTGTGGTGCGAGGTGCGTCCTCGTCAAGCCGGTGGGCTTGTGGTGTGTACGGGACTTGGGAGTCCGAGGGTTTGTAGGTGTACGGCACCGAGGAGAGATCCGGTGGGATCTTGCATAGTGGAAACCCTTCGTGTGTCGAAGGCGGGGATGTAGAGCAAGTGTGCTCGAACCTCGAAACATACCCTTGTGTTTGCGATTGCTTACTCTATCCCTCTTTCTCTCTTTGTCTCTTTTATATCTTGCATTTACTTTCATTGTCTTCACTTGTACATGCTTGATATACCCTTGTGCTTATATTGTTATATACTTGCGTGGGATTGCTTGTTAACACTAGTATTCAACCAAGAGAGCCAACGCGGCACCTCAACCCATTCAAGGGGAATCTAGAGGAGCTTGTCCAGAGCCTCGCAAGGGGAATTCGGCAACACTCTTGTGTTATACCTAAGTGTTTTAATTAAAAGAAGTTTAATTTGGTCTACTTAGTTTTAATTCCGCATTATTTGTTCATAAGTGACCATTAGATTAGCCATCACCTATTCACCCCCCTCTAGGTGATCTTACATTTTTTACTCACCAAGACTTGATCAATTCCTATTGTACTTATACCTTCATATCTTGTACACATATGACATCAAAATCACATTTTTAGACCATCAAACCTAACCACCAGATTCAGTTCTGTATTCTGTTTTCGACCACGATTAGTCGACTTAACCTAGAACCTAGTCGACTTGAACCCTTAGATTGAAACGTAATCTTTTCTGGAACACAGTTTTAGTCGACTCATCTTAACTATTAGTCGACTATAAATTATTGTTAGTCGACTACTCTTTTACTCCAGTCGACTCCTGAAACAAAAACTCAACTTTCTGTAACTTTGATTCTAGTCGACTTAGCTTAGATATTAGTCGACTGTAGACCCCTAGTCGACTACCCTTTTTACCCTAGTCGACTTACCCTTTCCTGAACCAAAACCTTAACTCTCTGTATCACAGATCTAGTCGACTTAAGTATCCGTTAGTCGACTTGTATTCCCTATTAGTCGACTACATATTCCACCTAGTCGACTAACCTTTCTCTAAATCAGAAACCCAACTCTCTGTTACACAGTTTTAGTCGACTAGACCCTACTGTTAGTCGACTAACCCCTCTATTAGTCAACTACTCCCTTGACCCTAGTCGACTAACTTTGGCTGTCTGTTACAGTTAATTACTATCTTAAATGTGGATCTTATGCTCTGGTTATATGTCGGTATATTGTACTTCATGACCTATTACTTGAAGTATATCATCTCTTATCACTTCATATTTCTATGATTATGTATTGCCATGCAACTACTTGTTTCATTCTTATACTTGTATCTTGCCAGTGATATTCTTACTTCCTTATCGTGTACCATGCGTGGCAGACCCTTCGTGGTCGTTGAACACTAAGTTGCTTCTATGTTTCTACTTGCCATGTCAGACTTGTTAGTTTCATGCTTCCATTTAACACATGTATATCACCTGACTTGCTAGACCCTCTTGTTATGTTATGACTTACCCGGATTATCACCAATCTCTTGTTATGATCGATTGCTTGATTGTTAAATATCTCCACCTTGTCATGCTATCTTTTAAAACCAAGCATGATACACTTGACTTTGTAATTATTATATTTACGGGAATCCTGTCTTGTTATTATGGAACTAAGTGCCACACCATACCCGGTGGGGGCCACCTCTAGAATCCATTCCCTCAGAGCAAAGTGCCACACGGAACGAAGTGCCACACTACACGGTGGGGGTCACCTCTTGAATCTGTGGGGGCCACCTCTTGAATCTGTAGGGCTATTCCTATTATGTTCACTTATTCCAGTAAGCTGATAATTCTTAATAAGCTACAACTTGAATGGGGTATGGGAGGAAGTGATGGATGCCGGAATGATACCTTGCTTATAGTAATGGACTAAAATATTGACGACAAGTGTTAGTGGGACTTTGGGCCCACAGAAGACAAGTGTTAGGGGGACTTTGGGCCTCCAAACTGGTTCCAGGTGTATGGAAACTACTATAAGAAGTGTTATCAGTTCTCCATCTACTTCCGGTAACGACCCTCGACTAGCTTATATATGGATGTATGTGAGTTGGGATATATACCGAGACACATACCTAGATATATGGGTCAGACGAGTAATAATAATAATAATAGATGCTAGTTATGATTCCTGTTAGGAGGACTGTTATGACTTCCTTTATGTACTCTGGTCCTGTTTATTACTGGTTCCTGTTTTAGACTTATGTTGTTCTTGTTATGTATTCCCGTTTTGACTATCGTATGATTTGCAACTCTGATTCTATACGCTTGGATTTCTGTGGCATGAGATAACGGTATATAGATGAGGGTTTCCTTGTTTGGATTATTCCTTCGATGTATTAGTCTCATGGGACCGTGACTTAAGCGTATACAATCAATCTTGCTTATAATCAGTTTTATCCTGGATTTCCTGTTTTATGATATTCTTGTTCCTACTCATTATACTTGTATTCTAACCTTCCTATTCTTGTATCTTGCCATTTGGCTGTAGCCTGTTCATTATTGGGAGGTCCTGACTCCCTTGGATTTGTATGTTCAGGTTTAGAAGCTTGGATCGAAGTGGAGTCGTCCACAGTAGATTGAGCTTTCCTTAGTGAGCAGGCCGTTTAGCTCCAGTTCCTCCGTGCCAGACATCTCTTTTGACTCACGGGATCTTCATCCTACTCGTGAGCATTTTGTGTCTTTATTGTATATTTTACTTTTGGACTGGGTTGTGATAAAAGACACATGTGATGTGTATATGTTTATCATACTGTGATGACTTTGTATAGGTACTTTTGAGTTGGCAAATTTATGTATACCACACTTTGTGTTGTACTCTGATTTCTTGCTTGTACTACATGCTTAGCGTATATACGTGGGGGCACTTTCTGACCTACGTATATACGTTGCAGTGACGTCCCCGTATTCGTGGAATCGGGGCGTTACAACAAGTCTGTGCACGTCGGTCGACCCTTGGAGTCGACCGGCCCCATGGTGCGGTCGACCGTCCGGGTCGACCGACCTGGCCTGTCAGCACAAACCTGGGTCAGAAAAATATGTTAAAATATTTTATAAAAATCTTTTATCTTTTCTAAAAATCCCATACAACTTGTTTTAACATTTTATATTGAAACAAAAACTTGTGATAACAATTTCAAGACTTATATCAACATATTCAAATCATTTTTGAGTCTTGCAAATTTTATCAAAACCAACACTTGTATTTTTATCAAACTTGATTTTCCAAAACATGAATAGGATAGTCAAAATAAGTTTGTCTAGCAAGTTTAAAGCATGAATGTATATCTAGAACATATCTAATATACTTAAGAATAAAGTAAACTTGTTTTGATCTATTATCCATGAAAACCATAATCCAAATCATGAAACGTGTGTGTATTGTGCACTTGAGCATATCAACTATACTAAGTTTTACAAATGGATCTAAACACACTATCTAAATTAGGATACCTAAGTCTTCTTGATGATCTTCCATCTTCAAGTTGACTTGCTCCCAAACGTGATCCACGGAGTGCAAAGGTATGATCTTTAAGCTTTGGCACCGGAATCACCATGAAAAGCTTCTAAACTCCTTGTTGAAGCTAATCACCAACTAATATCTTGGTTAATGATCTGAAACTTAAACAACACAAGATTATTAGTAAACATAACTACAAGAGTTAATCATCATCAAAACTAGGGTGGAAGGCCTTTGGGCCAACATCAAAGGCTTCATCTTTAGATCTTAATAGATAGACTACTGTATATCTAGAACAGTCATCAATAAAGGTGATATAGAATCTTTTACCACCTCTAGTTAAGTTATTTTTTAAGTCAATAGATCACTATGAATAAGCTCCAGCAATTCAGATTCTCTTTGTCCATTTTTGTATGATTTCTTAGTGAATTTAGATTTAACACATATTTCACATTTGTCATGATCAGATATAGTTACATTATGCATGAGACCTATATCTTTTATTTTCTTAATGTAAGAAAAATCAACATGCCCTAACCTACCATGCCAAAGATCACAAGAGTCAATCATGTAAGCAGAAGAAGTAGATGCATTTTTATTCATGATTTCAAGTATATTCAGCATAAATAAACCCCGACTACATTACCCTTTACCAATAAATTGTCCATTCCTAGTCATTACAATTTTATCAGATTCAAAGCAGACCTTAACTCTAGCTTTTCCAAGAAGAAAAACAGAAATGAGGTTCCAACGAATCTCAGAAACATAAAGCACATCTGTAAGAGAAAGGATCTTCCCTGAAGTGAGCTTGAGAAGCACCTTTCCCTTACCACAACGGGTGAGGGTCTCGAATCACCCATGAACACTTATTTACCATCATCAACATAAGAGTAAGAAGAGAAAGCTCATCTGTCGGCACATATATGTCGGGTTGTCCCAGAATCAATCACCCAGTTCTTATTATGTGCAACCATGTTAACTTCAGAGATTACAACAGTAATAATGTCACTCAACCAAGCTAGCTTGTGGTTTGGATGGAGCCTCCCTAGCCTTCCAGAGCCTACACTGTGCTGAGTAGTGTCCGGATTTGTCACACACAAAACAGTTTCCTTTCTTCTTGAAAGTAGAGTTAGGGTTTCTTTTCATCTTAGGATTCTAATTTGATTTGAAGTTTGGCTTATGAAAATGTTTCTTTAGTTTAGAAGGCTTGCTTTCAATTAGATTTGCCTTAGAAGTAAGCTCCTTGGCCCTTCTGTTTTCTCTCTTTCTTTATTTTTCTCTTCAATTCTAATATGAATTATTACATCTTCAAGGTTCATTTATTTTTTTATGAATCAGTTCTTTCTTGTAATCTTTTCAGGAGTCGGTAGTTTTTCAATTAGGGCTCAGCAATAAAGGCTTCGGGTAGATAGTTTCATTTATAAGATCATAAATTAGAACATGGAATTCATGAATTTGTGGATATCTTTTTCATCAGACATGATAAAATTCAAAAAAATTCAATAGCAAATTTTTGAGTTC
Organism: Agave tequilana; assembly: GCA_038442645.1. Lineage (NCBI taxonomy): Eukaryota > Viridiplantae > Streptophyta > Magnoliopsida > Asparagales > Asparagaceae > Agave > Agave tequilana. The sequence goes on along the minus strand of JAVJIF010007282.1, from coordinate 6,589 downwards.
CAAAATCGTCAAGAATGTATTTCTTATTAAGACTTTCCCAAATTTCAGTTGCAGTTTTATAAGGACAGTAAATATCAAACAATGCATTACTAAGTGTGCTGAGAATGATGTGACTACAAATTTTGTTGGCCTTTTCCCAGTTTTGCAATTCTTTTTCTTTCTCTGGTTTAGAATCAGTTATAACAAAGGCATATCTAGTTACATCAAGTGTAAACATAACTTTTTTACCATCTTTTATAGTGGATTCTATTAAATGGTTCAATCCTAGAGATGTCAGACAAAGATTTAACATTAGTAACCGCAACCATAGCAGTATCCATATCTACTGCCTTTTCCTAGTTTTACAATTCTTTTCTTTCTCTGTTTAGGATCAGTTATAGCAAAGGCATAACCAGTCATAACTAGTTCCGAACAGCTCCCAAAAATTACATAAAATAGAAAATATTATGATGATGAGTAATGTGAAATTGGATTCTAGAAATTCTATCCGAGTTGTAAGTTAAAAATCCTGAAAGGTATTGCCAATACTGGGCGACACCGGTTTGGCAGATTTTTGATAAATGCAGAAAAATCTTCAAAAATACCATAATAGATAATATGATTTTAGGACACATGGTAAAAAACAGATTCCTAAAATTCAACTTCGTTTGTGAAATAAAAATAGTAAAGCCAATTACCGGTATCGGTCGACACCGACTACGGAGATTTTCTAAAATAATCCAGAAAAATTCCAGAAAATTCTTAAAAATCTAAAATATTAAAAAAATAATATCTGAAACTGAAATCGGCTCAATCTGACTACCAGAAAGGTCAACTCAATTTTGTACGCCGTATCGAGTACTGATACTGTGATACGTACATCAAAGATCAGGGGGTTACATTTCTCTCCACCTTACAAAAATTTCATCCTCAAATTTTAATTCAGGTGTGAGAACAATATTTATAGCCCCAAAGCCTGAATGTTACGGGCCCACGACGCTTCAGCTGCGCCACTCTGATATCGATATTGAAAGCAGGGTGGAGAATGGATGTCGTGAGTCAAAGATAGAGAATTGGAATCCATAGGAGGAAAAAAAGTAAGAAGAAAATCAGAATATTCTGATTGATAACTGTAATGAGGGAATAGAAAAGCATCGAGGAATGAATTTTCAATGAAATGGCACTCTTATACTCATAGCTGGAATCTCTAAATTCAGATACGGATGAGTTCTACTCTAAATCTGATTGTACTGTTGGTAAGAGCCCGAGCATTGACCCAGGTGGTTATCCACACCAGGTGTGAGCTTAGGATCTGATACCACTATGTAACGCCCCGATCCCGCAGGTACGGGGACGTTATGGCGACGTACATGCGCAGGGCGGAGATACCCTCACGGACATACGCTAAGCCTCAGTACAAGAAAAAAAATAATAGTTACAATAATTCCAGCCTGAAGTAAGTAAAAAAATACCTGCAAAAGGGGTCAGTGATCATGAAAGATATAGAAATATGGGAAAATAAGGAACTAAAGACTAAATAATAAAGATACCTATGAATGATATCGATGACGAGTCCTATGTGAATCCAATGAAATATCTGACAATACGATATCTGGGATCTCCAACCAGGGCACGCAAACCCAGGGTCGTTAGAAAGCAACCTAGTGAGTAATAAAATGAAGGAGGCAGTAATATACACTATAGTAGTACAATTACGATAATATATAAATCCATCAATACCTAGTATGTTATAACAGTATTATCTATCAGTACTATAAAATCATCATTACCTAGCATGTTATTGTATATATATAAATAATAACCTGACGGTGTCTGTGGGAAACATGAATAATCTTACTATAGTGTCATGAATGTACACGAATAGTATGTGCACGAAGAATATATATGGAACAGAAAATACATGAAATAGAGAGTATATGTGTGTATGAGTAGTATGCTACCACAGAAAGTGTAACATGTCAGGAAGTGGAATAAAGTATACAGGTCACATGAGTAACATGATAGTGGATAAATTATCAGGAATAGTAACAAGTACAACTAAACAATAGTATACATGTACCAGGCAAGTCCTGTTATTTATGCAATAATAACAATCAGTACCACCTGGTATTTTAATCAATCTCTCCAGTGTCTCATACCACTGGCAGTTCATACTGGAGCCCGCACTCTAGTCGAACCCATCCAGACATAACATACGGGTACCATTATCCAAACGAGAGAGTGACCAAATAACAAGTGTTCCTGTCGTCACTATTTTTTACTACATTTTATTATTTAATTGGAAACCCAATGGTCGAGGAGCTCTAGTCGAGTGAGTGTATCCCGTGCATAACCAGGACAACGACCTTAAACGAACCCCTGGCTGCTGAGACCAGGGCTACCCGCTAGGGCAGGAGCAAGAAACAAGAAGCTCAATGAGCTATATACAATACAAACGGTAGCTAGCGTTATTACGTCCCCTGCAGTGGGACTAACAATGGATCCAGACATCTACCTGACAAGATCTAGTCAACCGTCAAGTCTCCCCTATCCCTCAGTTATATTCATTCTATTGACCTACACAGTATATCAAGAACTAGAATAGTGCATGGTACAAGTTATATGATAATAGGACATGACCTTTGTTGATATCATGAAACAAGATAACGAGAAATGATATACAAGAGATGTGGGATTCTAGAGGTAGCCCCCGTGGCTGAGATCCACGTGGCGCTTAGTTCCACACATCGCGTATCAATATCACTCATGTCCAGTAACGAGAATATCAATAGAAGTAACAGGATACAATCATGTAACGAGATGACAGGAAGGAATATACATGTAGCAAGAATATATATAAATAATCAATGCATATATACCAGGAATATTCGTGTATCCGTGTATCCTATCCGTGTATCCGTGCAACATATTGTGTAGCAATAATTCGTGTGACATATCTGTGTATCACTAATACATGTAATAACAGTAGTCAGTGTAACATGTAATACCATGTCCAGTGAACTACAGTGTCCGTGTAATGATGATACAAGCTCATGAAATAACGGTGTCTAGTATCCATGTAATAGTGACTATGTCTAGTGTAATAGAGTATCCGTGGATCAGTATACATGTAACGATATTATCTAACTGTGAGACAATACAGAAAATAATAGTGTCCAAGAATATGCTGAAATAGTGGCCAGAGTGTCAGTGGCTGTGCAGGTATGATGATAGTGTCAGGGTGTGTATTTCAGTATTTGTTATATTATTATTATGATCAATATCACAAATGAAATATATATACAATTATCTACTTTCAAACTCTTCACAGCCATTTAAATAATATAATCACTTATATTTATATTAAATCAGGAAGCAACTTACAGTATTATATTTTTACAATGATTTATAATCCAGATTTATTACTTAAAGCAATCAATCAATGTATGAAACATGAATAATAAATATAATTTATAAAAGAAAAACACTCACAAACTGACTGTGGGAAGGTAGCTCTCTTTCCCACGATCGCAACGGTTCAAGAATCGTCCAATTCGGAGTCCGGATGCTCCAGATATCGTCCGAACGCTAGAAACCATATAAAGGGGTAACTACGTAATAAAAATATATCAATTGCAAATAGTATAAATTATCAGGGGGTTTTCTATAATATTACCTTTATTTATGGACGCGGGTTTGGGTTGCTTTTTCGTCGGGTTTAGATCCAATAACCCGACCCAATTAACTTAAGTTATTGGGTAAATGGGTTAGTGGGTTTATGGGTTTAGGTTATTAGGTAAATGGGTGTTGGGTTCGAGTTTTAGAATATTGGGTTTAACCCATTAAGAGGAGAGAGGGAGAACGAGAGAGAGAGAAAGAAAGATGGGAGCAGGGGGCAGCGGCCAGGCTCAGCCTGGCCGCCTCGCCGGCGGTCGCCCAGGACGGCGACGACGCTCAGGCTGCCAGTAACGGTCTGAGGCTACGCACAGGGGGAGAGAGAGAAAAACTGGAAGAAAAAGAAAGGAAGAAGAAGAAAAGAAGAAGAAGGAAGAAAAAAGAGGAAGAGAGAATGAGAGTTTGAGAGGGAAGGGAGAATGAGAATAGAGAGAGGTAGAGATTTAAGAGGGGAAGAGAGAGAGAAGGCGGTGGGTAAGGCGGTGGGGAGGAAGTCTGTAGAAAGAGAAAGAGAAGGGAGAAAGAAATAAATTAAATATTAATTTAATTAATAAATAATTTTAATAGGTCAAAAATTGACTAGTTCCGAACAGCTCCCAAAAATTACATAACATAGAAAATATTACGCTGATGAGTAATGTGAAATCAGATTCTAAAAATTCTATCTGATTTACAAGTTAAAAATCCTGAAAGGTATTGCCAATACTAGGTGACACCGGTTTGGCTGGATTTTTGATAAATGCAGAAAAATCTCCAAAAATGTCATAACGTAGATAATATAATTCTAGGACATATGGTAAAAGTAGATTCTAAAAATTTTACTCCGTTTGTGAATTAAAAATAGTAGAGCCGATTACCAGTATCAGTCGATACGACTACGGAGATTTTTCAAATAATCCAGAAAAATTTTAGAAATTTTAAAAATCTAAAATATTAAAAAATAATATCTGAAACTGAAATTAGCTCAATCTGACTATCAGGAAGGTCAAATCAATTTTGTACGCCGTATCAAATACTGATAGTGTGATACATACATCAAGGTGTTGACACTTAAAAAGACAAGATTCTTATTGGTCCGAACAATGTCTAAACTTGTTGACATTTACAAAAGACAAGTGACAGACGAGCTGAAGACTAGTTTTCACCCATCTCCAAGGGACAAGGAAGCAACTTGGACTCCACTGATCCAGCAAGCAGACAGTGAACCCGGATTGTTTCTAAACAGACCTCAGCAGGTCTAAAATGCTAGCACTTAGCATCACATGAGCCCAAAGGGATAGCCTCTCTTGAGAGGCTAAAATCATCCAACTTCGCCTTGAAGCCATCCAAAGCCTCGCCAGGAAGCTAACTTGCAACTTCGCCACAAGAGGACTTCTAGCTCTGCTAAAGGGTTTCTTTCGGACTTCACCAGAAGCTTCCTCTAGCTCCGCTACGAGCTCAATGCGGGCAGCTCCGCTGTTGGTCTGCTATGGTCACCTTTGACCAATCAAATCTCCAGATGAGATCGGGTCCAATCAGATCAAATCCAATTAAGATCACATCAGAGATCAAATTGGCAGTTGATTGCCACAATCTCTCGACTCTCCTAAAACGAGTAAGAAGATAAGGGGAAATCCTCCAACGATATGGAAAGGATCAAGAAGATCAACCGACCTGCCAATTCTAGCTTCGCAGAAGCTGATCTTAGCCTCGCAGCAAGGCTACTTTCCGAATTTTAAACAGATTTGATTCAATCTGTTTCCATATTTTCAAGGGACGGTTATACCCTTGCTCTCCCTATAAATAGCCCGCCAGGGGTACAAGAGAGGAGATCATCATCATCATCAAAATAATCATCAACAGACATAAGAGGCGGAAGGACTTCTTCGAAGAGCTTTTCTGAGACAACACGCACAAGAGGACTCCACAAGCAGAGGCTTCTTCACAACGCACCGTGCGCTCTCGAATTCAGAGATCTTTTAGAGAATTGCTTTCTCTATCCAGGGTGTTGATACCCTAACATCGTCCTTCTTCTCAAGGAATCTCCGGAACCAGGCGAGAAGGAATTCCTAATTGAAGGTGATTTTGAGAAGCAGCAAGAGGGGTTCTACCAACCTTCTATTCTCTGATTCCCGGAACCAGGCGAGAAGGGAATCTCATCGCTCGCATCGTCAAAGGGACAAAGTGGTCGCGCGCTGACCAGACACCTATCGCACACTTCTCCAGAATCTATGAGGAGATCTACTTGTAATCTTTTAGAATACTTGTAATTTAGCTCCTCAACCCTTTTTATTGTAAGTTTTCCCCTTGCAAATATAATGGAAAACAAGGTGGCGACTCCGCTGGGATTGTATTCTCCACCGCGAGAATCAAGTGTCGCAATGCGACGAACAGAACTTCGGGGTCTAACTCTGAATTCAGAAAAAGCCGGTGCAGCCAGAGCCCCTCTGGCTAAATCTTCAAGGAAAGTCTCTGCGGAGACAGAAAAGGTTCTCTGCGAACCTATCTGCGGTTATTTGGCGCAACAAGGAAGCACGTCCGCAGTCTGATTCCTTACTTGTGAGAACTTGGTGGTTTAGTTCGATAAAGGAAGATTTGAAGAAGTCCTCTCGGGGGTGGCCTAATGCTTCAAGCACGGAAGCATAGGAAGGTTTCCACGACCAAGGTTTCAAAGCAGAAAACGGAAGCAGAATTCTGCCAACACCCCTCAGCTCGTGCGTGGCTAAACAGGGTCCTAAGGAACCTAAGTATCCTCTGCCAAAGCGGATGTGGAGGCCTAAAACAGAAGTCTCCAACCGAAGCTCCAGGCGTAGCTACGCCTAAACCGCGCCTCTCTCGCGAAGAAAAAAGGCAAGATGCCTGTCTGCTCCAATCATAAAGTCAAGACGCCAATCATACCGTCGCCCAATTCAAGAGCAGCAATGCCTTGTGCCAGCATCGTTCTTATGAGCGAAGT
>JAVJIF010007281.1:0-76568 GCA_038442645.1 Agave tequilana | reverse complement strand
GGTGATAATGCTAATCTATGAACTAAATGCGGAATTTAATAACTTAATGCAAATTACACTCAAGTGTGATCAACAAATGATTCACACACAACCAAGCCAAGCAAATATGAATGCACAATATGAATAAGGCAAGGCACAAAGTAAAGAGAGAGATAGAGAGAGCCAATGGATCAAGCGCAAACAACAAGATATGTTATCGAGGTTCGAGCACCCAGCTCTACATCCCCGCCTTCGACACACGAAGGATTTCCACTAGCTCGTCCACTTAGGACCCTTTACAAGGAGTACCCAACTCCTCTCTTTACAACCTCCTCCCTGAGGCACAAATCCAAGCCAACCAACACAACCTCCTCCTTGAAGCAAACTCCAACAATCACAACCTCCTCCTTGAGGCAAATTCCAAACCAATACAACAAATTCCCAATCACCAACCAATACAAGGATCACCTCTCAACTAGAGGGATACAACCCAAAGCACAAAGCTAAGAAAAGATTGGGTTACAACTTGTGGTCACAACAACAACCACAAACAACTTCTTCTCCACACAAATAACCTATAGATATAGATAGTAGATTTTTGCTCAAGTGTGGAGAAAACCAAAGGAATGGAAATCAGAAATCACAAAGAAAATCTTGGGAAAAATCAAGAAATCAAGATAGAATAGTTCAATCAAAATTCTTTCCCAAAAACCTTTCTTTGATTTTTCAAACCCTAATGAAAACACCAAATGGATTGTACAATTCAAGCTCAAAAACTTCTTTTGATTGCTTTGAAAACACCAGAGAATCAGCAAAAATTCGCACAGAAAAATCTTAGAGAAAACCTCTCTCAAATGGGGTATTTATAGGCAATTACAGAAAATAGCCGTTTACAGAACTTTTGCCAGAAATAGCCTTCGGTCGACCGGGACGGTCGACGCCCAACGGTCAAATTTAGAACCGTTGTGGCTACCGGTCGACCGCCTCGGTCGACCGAAAATACCTGAGAGCAAACAGCTCTCTGTCGGTCGACCGCTTCGGTCGACCGGGATGCAGTGTCAGCCCTGCACGTATCGTGCACGTCAGTCGACCGGAAACGGTCGACTGGCTTCTTTGGTGCGGTCGACCGTACCAGTCGACCGGCCAAGCCTGGCAGACAAAAATCAGGTCTGAAATCTGGGAAAAAAATATTATAATAAATCCCACAAAATCTCTAAAATTCCACAAAAATAGTTTTATCATTTTATATTGAAATACAAACTTGTGTTAAAAATCCTAACACAAATTTCAAACATATTTGACTATTTTTGTGTCATAGAAATTTTACCAAAAACCAAAAACCGTATTTTCTAAAACCTTGTATTTTGAATAGAAAATACACATTGTCTAAAACTTATCCATGATACAAAAATATGATATTTAAACACTTTGAAGCATATGTATATGAATAGAAATTCAATATACAAGAAACATATATATATCATGATTTTTGTCATTAAGTCCAAAAATATGTTTTGTTGTAAATACCAAAACATAAAACACATGGAATAGATTATCAAACAAAGTTTGTCTAAACAATTGAAGCATGCATGTATATAGAACAAATCTAATATACATAAACCATGTAAACTTGTTTTGATAAAAAATCTATTCATGAAAACCAAGATCGGTTAAACCTAAAACCGAAAATCAAAACATGAAAGGTGTGTGTTGTGAACTTGAGCTTATCATACTATTCTAATCTTTACAATTAGGATCTAAACCCAAACTAAAACTATGGATACCTAAGTCTTCTTGTAGAGCGCAATCTCCAAGCTAGAGCGCAATCTCCAAGTAGGCTTGATCCAAAAACTCTTGATTCACCGAGCAAGTGCAATGTATGATCTTTGATGCGCGGGCTCTTGAATCAACATGTGCAAGCTTCCAATTCATCTTGTTGAAGCTAAACACCAACTAATATCTTGATTAATAAACTGAAACTAAAATCACAAGATAATTACTACACATAAATACATGAGTTAATCATCATCAAAACTAGAGTGAAAGGCCTTTGGGCCAACACACCTGATAGGGGACAGACAGGACTGCGCGCGGCTCAAAGCGCCGCGCGTGCGGCCACCGTATGGCCGCGGAAACGCGGTCGTAGCCGTGTACCCACCTCTCCCCTGGTGCCTATAAATACCCCCTAGGGTTCTTCAGTTGGAGATATCCAGAGAGTTGTGTAGTTTCCTTTTCCATATTATAGTTTAGGTTAGTTTTTCTTCTTCCTCCTCTTTGTATTTTCCATTTTCTTTTCGATCTTGTATTAGGAGAAACAGTGATACATGAGTGGAATGCAAGAGTGCTTGTAATAGAAGGTGACAAGTTATGAAAGGTGCTCTCTTTACCTCTCTTTGTTTTCTATCTAACTCCTTTTATATGTTTAGCTAATCTTTTCTCTCATGGCAACTAACTACTAACCACTAACTAGTCTTACTTCTTATTTGATAATCCACATGAATCTAATAGCCTCTACTTGGCCTTGCTCTTACAAGAGCCATTGATGGCTATGATGATGGATCTAACACTCTAACTTCCTAACTCTCTAACAAGCTAACATTACTTTGCTCCATGCTTACTTTTAGTTTTGATGGTTTAAGTGTAGCTTGCTCTTATTTTGTTGAGTTGGGATGTGATGAGTTACATATGGGTCATGCTTTTAAACGCTCTTAAACCAAGGACTAGTGATGGCCAATGATACATGTGAGGCAACTATCACTAAGAGGTTAGCATGTTAGTGGAGCCATTAGTAGTTAGAAGCCATGAGTTTCTTTCTTTTTCACTTTATTTTAGATATAAAAACAAAATCGCAAATATCATTCTTCTATGTTTCTCACTTCTTTGTTTTCACCGTACTTCTCTTTTCATTCTTTGTTTCCTTTCTTTTCATTCTTTAAAACATTAAAGAACTTTTAACACACACGTGAATCAACCGGTAAAGCTTCTATCGCCTCCTGTCCTTATGCATTCGACTCGTTTTAGCCTCTATGCTATAATGGAAGTATCGAGGAAGCCAAAGTACACACACTTTAAATATCGATTTCAAAACATACACTTTTTGTGCGCGATTTTCCCCCGATCAAATTTTGGCGCCGTTGCCGGGGAGGGGAACGGTTTGATTTCACGTTTTTGTTGACCTTTCTTCTTTGTTTTTGGTGTGCAGGTTAAAATTTTAGCATTGCAGAAGTGCACACTTGCTCTTGTGTGGTCGGCTAACTTCTTATATATTCTTATACTCTGGTGCTAATTTTTATATTACCTGTACACTGTAAATAATTTTAAGAACTGAAATACAAAAATTGGATGCTTTAAAACAGTTTAGACATTTGCGTCTGGGCACGCGTCAATTTCATTCCAATATACTGTATTTATTCTTGTGTTATTGTGATATTGATAGGAGGTGTACATATTGCATTGCATATAGTTAGGAAAAATATTTCAGTGATTTATTCGCTTTTTGTGTTCATTCTTATCTATATTGCACACTTGCACAAATTAAACTTAAGAATAAAACTCAAGACAACATAAGGTAGGAAAGTCATTACCCTCCCTTAGCCTAAAAATCACCTCCCCACTCACTCAACCCAAGCCTAAATAAATTTGCTAGATGTTGGCCCCTAGGAACATCTCGGACTCATTTAAGAGATTAACCTAAGGGGAAAGTTATTAGAAGTTGACTCTTATCAAATTGGTATCTAAGGTTGGGGATTGAGAGGCGAAACCTCAAAGAACAGTGGTTGGCATAATTAGGCCCGTTGCTCCAGCACGGATACCTCCCACTGATCTTGCCCCTACTTGGCCGATTAACTCGTGGTCAGATTCCGACAATGTACCCCCCGTGGACAGTCTAACCAGTTAGGATTCGTCTAGGTCTAAGTCAACCCTAGCATAGGCTTGTTCTCTTTTTCTTTTTCTTTTTCTTTTTCTTTATTTGTTTGTTTGTTTGCTTGCTTGCTTTCTTCTTTTTTACAAATTGTGATATGGATTTTAACAACAATAATTCTTTCAATCATAATATGAATTCATATTTCACCCCGACCTCATTTGACTCAGATAACTCCAACCCGGCTATGTACAATATGAACCAACCATATATGCCGAGTTGGGATTATCCGACTCAATATGACTCATATTCTCAATCAGATGACTATAATTTTCAAAATAATTTCAATTCTTCACAGAGTCAATGGGGATTCACCTCCCCCGAGTTAAATTTTCAACCGCCTTGTCTACAATTTTCACAAAGTTCATTCCCCGATTTTGGTTCATATACTCCTTTTCCTGTTCCACAAACTGAAGAAAAATCTGATTTGGAAAGGAGTATGGAAGAGTCCCTACAACAAGTTTAAAATTTGCTCAATTCACAATTCTTCCCACATCAAACTCTATATACTCTTTTTCTAGAGCATCCAATTGAAGAAGAATTTGAGTTAGAGAAGTGTTTGAAAGTCTTTTGTGAAAGAATGCAAAACATGTTGGACTCATCATGTCAACCAAATCTTCAAAAGTCCTACTCATCTTTTTCAGTCTCACCAATTCAAAATGAACAACCATCAATACTGGACTTGACTATCAGCCCTTGCGTGAGTCCGAGCAGCAATTGATGGACTCAAAATTTCACCACAATATTCAAAATCAAATTCCATACTCGCCTTTTCAAGAAGAACCAATTGCAAAGAGTATTGAAGGCATGATAATGAATCCAAATTCTGTTACATGGCCTATCAGTAGGTTAGACTCACTTATAAGCGAATTGATCAATGAGAGCGAGGAAAGTCTTTCTTTTAACCTTTGATCGATCCTTATATCCCTAACTCTACTGATTGGACCCATGAATCATGTCATTTTAGGAATCCAGATTCAATTTCAGAACACACATTTGAACTTGACCAAACTCCAAGTTATGAAAGTCGCCTGGACATCTGGTAAGTTATCCCTTTCCTAAAATTGAAATCGAACCTGAATGTGATCCTGAACCTCATGTTAGTAATTTCATTTCACTTTTTGATTCAATAATGACTCTGGTATCTTTATCATATTTTTTTCTCTATTCCGGAGTCAAATTGAATCCTGTACCAGTACACCGTGAAATTGAATCACCAATATCTTATGATCACACTTCATTTATGGGAAAGTGTGTGAACATCAATTCTTTAGTTTGGACCCTATTTTTGAACCAATTTTGACTCTCATTTTTGACTCTCGACTTGATCTGAGTCAAATTTCTGAGTCGGTATCGATTTTTGTTCCTGATCCATTTGAGTCCAAATCCATCATCTTCCAAAATCACACTTCATTGTTGGACAAGGATGTTGAAGAAAATGACTCAGTAATTATTTTTAAAAATTGAAAATTAGATGGGGATAATTTTTTAAATAAGACGATTCATTCAATCATTCTTTACTGGGTCGTACTAAAGAGGTCATTGATAGGTTCCTGCAAGATCCACGCTATTTTTATTGGGTAGCAACGCTTGGCCCAATCCGACCACCACCGGAGCTACCACCATGAGGTAAATTTCCTTCCCTTCCCATTTGTTTCATGTATATACACATTCACGATGCATTGAGGATAATGCATGAGATAAGTGTGGGGGAGGGTTTACTAACATAGGTAGTTTTAAATTTTCTTTCTTTTGCACTTCTTTTAAGGAACTTTTAAACTTTTCTTTGGTATAAAAAACTTTTTATTTTCTTTTTACAAAACTTTTTGAAATAAGATAAATAGTTTTGATTTATTTTTAAAAAATTAAGATTATCGTAGGAATGAGGAAGACTTAAAATTATGAAATATTAAACCAAGTCAAAATAATAGATCTTGTTTAAATTTTAGGATAAGAAAGTAAGATTGAAAAGATAATTTGATCTTGTTGCCTTAGATTTATGCACTCCACACTTACACAATTTTTGGATTTGAAGCAAAGACTGAAATTGCCATAAAAATATATATATATAAAAATTAATTGTGATAATAAAAATCACTTATTGAAGTTGGGTAATTATGCCTCAGGAAGCATGATTATTCACACCTAAAATGGTGGACAAAAATAAATAATCCCCTTTAGTTTTGTGGCCTTATTTACTCAAGTCCTTAAATCCGAAGGATGTTTCTCATCTGGTGCCCTAAGATCATCTGGTTTGGGAGTCACAGGCTAAAGGCTCACTACCCGGGTAAATAAGAAAGCCTAAGAAAACTAAGGGAAGAAAATATATATATATATAATAATATAAACAAATGGCATGAAAGTTAGAGTCGATATCCCAAAAACCTTCACTGTTCACAAAGTACATATTTTCTAAGAGTTTTATGAAAGATCAAAGAGCCAATTCAATTTTAAGTTCTTACATTTAATTTATAATAAGATTATGCATTTCGATTTAATTTAAAGAAGAATAATTTTTGGTTAACCTATGACCTTTGCTCACTTATATTTTCGCAAAATATTTCAACACTTTTCTCTATTTCAAAAATGCATTTTCAAAATATTAACATTTGATTTCTTTCTTATGGATTTTGTGGGTGCAACCCGCTTAAAACCCTCAAGAGACAAAACTCCTCCTCTAGGGGAAACCTAAAGGTTTAACGGCTTGTTGCACATGCTCAGTACAATCGCGTCACCTGCGAAAGTGGTGTAATAATTTTCTTAGTTTTTGGTTTTGCTTGGGACGAGCAAAAGATAAGTGTGAGGGTGTGATTAATCTCTAATTCATACCACATCTTCACATTTATTTAATATTAAATTCTGCTAATAATACCTCTCTTGCATATTTCTAGGTTCATGGTGTGCAATGAAAAAGAAGACTCTAAATTACCATTTAATGGGTGATTAAGGCCTATAATCTATCCATTGACTTTGGAGAGCTGATTCGTCAAAACCAGAGGCCCAAAAATCAGAAACCGGGAACAGCACCTGACAAGGGAAGACAGGACAGCGCGCGGCTCAAAGCGCCGCGCGCGCAGCCACTGTATGGCCACGGAAACGCGACCATAGCCGCATTTTTGCGGCAGTACGGGCGCAGCCGCGCCCGTACTTTGGGCTAGTGTTTGCCCCCTGGCCCCCCTTCCCCTGGTGCCTATAAATACTCCCCTAGGGTTTTTCAGTTGGAGATATCCAGAAAGTTGTGTAGTTTCTTTTTCCATATTGTAGTTTAGGTTAGTTTTTCTTCTTCTTCCTATTTGTATTTTCCATTTTCTTTTAGATCTTGTATTAGAAAAAAAGAGTGATACATGAGTGGAATGCAAGAGTGCTTGTAATAGAAGGTGACAAGTTATGAAAGGTGCTCTCCTTACCTCTCTTTGTTTTCTATCTAACTCCTTTTACATGTTTAGCTAATCTTCTCTCTCATGGCAACTAACTACTAACCACTAACTAGTCTAACTTCTTATTTGATAATCCACATAAATCTAATAGCCTCTATTTGGCCTTGCTCTTACAAGAGCCATTGATAACTCATGATGATGGATCTAACACTCTAACTTTCAACTCTCTAACAAACTAACATTACTTTACTCCATGCTTACTTTTAGTTTTGATGGTTTAAGTGTAGCTTGCTCTTGCTTTGTTGAGTTGGGATGTGATGAGTTACATATGGGTCATGCTTTGAAATGCTCTTGAACCAAGGACTAGTGATGGCTAATGATACATGTGAGGCAACTATCACTAAGAGGTTAGCATATTAGTGGAGTCATTAGTAATTAGTAGCTATGAGTTTTCTTTCTTTTTCACTTTGTTTTAGATATAAAATAAAATCACAAATATCATTCTTCTATGTTTCTCACTTCTTTGTTTTCACTGTACTTCTCTTTTCATTCTTTGTTTCCTTTCTTTTCATTCTTTAAAACATTCAAGAACTTTTAACACACACATAAATCAACCGGTAAAGCTTCTATCGCCTCCCGTCCTTATAGATTCGACTCGTTTTAGCCTCTATGCTATAATGAAAGTATCGACGAAGCTAAAGCACACACACTTTAAATATCAATTTCAAAACATACACTTTTTGTGCACGGTTTTCCCCCGATCACTTTACAACCTCAACCTGGCCATTTGAGATATGAGGAATGGACGTGGTCGGCCCTATCATCCCACCTTCATCCAAAGGACATCGGTTCATCTTAGTTATAACTAATTACTTCTCTAATTGGGCTGAAGCTATTCCCTTGAGGGAGGTAAAGGCATTCGACATGATCAAATATGTTAAACATCACGTCATTTACCGCTTTGGTGTACCACGACGGATTGTTCATGATAATAGGCCCCAGTTCGTTAGCCAGGCTTTTCAGAGGTTCTGCAATAAGTTTAGAATCCAAAGCGTGTCTTAACGGTATACTATCCAGCCGCTAACGGTCTTGCAGAAGTTTTTAACAAGACTATTGGAAAACTTCTCAAGAAATTCGTCTCGAAAAGCCAACGTGGCTGGGACGACAAGTTAGGTGAATGCTTATGGGCTTATCGCATGATGGTTCGAACCCCAACGAAAGCTACACCATTCTCTTTGGTATATGGGTGTGAAGCTGTACTCCCACTGAAAATCCAGATCCCATCTCTATGCGTCGCCTTGACGGAGAGATGACAAATGAGGAGAAGCATCAACTGTGACTCCAAGAGCTGGAGGCTTTGGATGACCAGCGCCTACAAGTCAACAACAAGTAGAGCTCTATCAAGCTCGAATTATCAGAGCATTCAACAAGAAAGTCAAGGAGCAGACTTTCAAGAAAGGTGACATTGTCTTAGCCGTCAGAAGACCTATGGTGATAACGCATAAGACCAAGAGAAAATTTCAGCCCAAATGGAAGGGACCATTTGTAGTAGAGTCAGTCTACTCAAATGGAGCATATCGCCTTATTACCTCAGACGGTGATACACTTATGATGCCAATTAACGGCAAATTCTTGAAGAAATACTATCCTTGATAGCATTCTTCTCTTGATTAGGTTAACACTACACCTCTGATCCAAAACTCCAAGATGTTTGGGGGAACACCAAAGAAAAGCTCCTTTCATCCTCCACTAGATCACATTACGATCGATCAGTGTCGAACAGATCGAGCACTGGTTACATCATGATGTATGATGTAAACATTGAAGAAGAAACAAAGTGCAAGACTTTAGTTTTTGCCTTGTTGCTCTTCTCTTACTCTGCTATAGAAATCTGATGCCTCTGATGGCTAAGGATAGAGGAAAATATTGGCTTTTAAGTCTAACATAAGTCTTCGACAACTCATCATGTTGAGAGGAATAGCATGGCTAGCCCAACTCAAACGGTAATTGGTAAGGACTCACCAAATCCGTTGATAGATGAGTGTTTGCTAAAAATCCTAAGGGAATTGGTCTCATCCTCTCCTCCAAAACCTCCTACCAATTTCACCCACAGAATGGTAGGACCACAAAATCACCTGTATTCATTTCTCCAACAAAATGATCTGGGACTTGTCACGTTAACAGTAATCCTCCGACAAGCTGAAATTCCCATTCGCCATTTTTGTCAAGTTAAAATTACACCTCTGACATTCCAAATTCCACTTGTCAATTCTCATCAATAGACTGACAAGTCCTCAAAATTGCTCTTATCGCAAATCAATTTTTGTCAAGTTAAAATTACACCTCTGACATTTCAAATTTCACTTATCAATTCTCATCAATGAATAACAAGTCCTCAAAATTGCTCTTATCGCAAACCAATTTTTGTCAAGTTAAAATTACACCTCTGACATTCTAAATTCGACTTGTCAATTCTCATCAATAGAATGACAAGTCCTCAAAATTGCTCTTATCGCAAACCAATTTTGTCAAGTTAAAATTACATCTCTGACATTCCAAATTTCACTTGTCAATATCGCAAACCAATTTTGTCAAGTTAAAATTACACCTCAGACATTCCAAATTCCACCTGTCAATTCTCATTAATAGAATGACAAGTCCTCAAAACTGCTCCAATTGCAAATCAATTTTTGTCAAGTTAAAATTATACCTCTGACATTCAAATCCACCTGTCAATTCTCATCAATAGAATGACAAGTCCTCAAAATTGCTCCTATCGCAAATCAATTTTTATCAAGTTTACACCTCTGACATTCTAAATTCCACCTGTCAATTCTCATCATTAGAATGGCAAGTCCTCAAAATTGCTCCCATCGCAAACCAATTTTTGTCAAGTTGAAATTACACCTCTGACATTTCAAATTCCACCTGTCAATTCTCATCAATAGAATGACAAGTCCTCAAAATTGCTCCTATCGCAAACCAATGCTTGTCAAGTTGAAATTACACCTCTGACATTCCAAATTCCACCTGTCAATTCTCATTAATAGAATGACAAGTCCTCAAAATTGCTTCCATCGCAAACCAATTTTGTCAAGTTGAAATTACACCTCTGACATTCTAAATTTCACTTGTCAATTCTCATCAATAGAATGACAAGTCCTCAAAATTGCTCCCATCGCAAACTAATTTTTGTCAAGTTAAAATTACACCTCTGACATTCCAAATTCCACTTGTCAATTCTCATCAATAGAATGACAAGTCCTCAAAATTGCTCCTATCGCAAACCAATTTTTGTCAAGTTAAAATTACACCTCTGACATTCCAAATTCCACTTGTCAACTCTCATTAATAGAATGACGAGTCCTCAAAATTGCTCCTATCGCAAACCAATTTTATCAAGTTAAAATTACACCTCTGACATTCCAAATTCCACTTGTTAATTCTCATCAATAGAATGACAAGTCCTCAAAATTGCTCCTATCGCAAACCAATTTTTTTCAAGTTAAAATTACACCTCTAACATTCCATATTTCACTTATCAATTCTCATCAATAGAATGACAAGTCCTCAAAATTGCTCCTATCACAAACTAATTTTTTTCAAGTTAAAATTACACCTCTAACATTCTAAATTCTACTTGTCAATTCTCATCAATAGAATGACAAATTCTCGAAATTGCTCCTATCGCAAACCAATTCTTGTCAAGTTTAAAATTACACCTCTGACAAATTACTGCTATGTTTAACACCACACCTCTAACAATGATTAAGTTGCTGCCAAGTTCAATATTAACCCTCTGACAGTCACTCTTCCTCAGGCTTCCATATCGAAGCTGAGATGAGTGATGCTAAGTTTAACATCACACCTCTAGTATCCAGTTCATTGCTAAGTTCAACAGTATACCTATGACAATAACTTTCCCTCAAAATTTCCTATCGAAGTCGAGATGACCAATGCCTAGTTCAAAATTACACCTCTAGCATTACCTTCACTGTCAGGTTTAACATTACACCTATGATAGTGATGTTTTCAGTCTTCCCAAGTGAAGCTGAAATTCCCATTGAGTCAAGTTAATATCACACCTCTGACCCATATTCCTGTCAAGTTAATATCACACCTCTGACAGTAATGTTAAATTCCTGAAATGGAATTTTTCCCAACTTTGACTTGTTAAGTTAATTATCGCATTTCTAGTAAGTCAAGAGTTCCTACTTCTATGTGTCTGATTTTCAATGTAAAAAAGGAATTCAAGACATATAAGAAGACAAGAAGAAGTGTCACTTTTATGGATATTCAAACATATGAAAGTGATACAAGACGCTCTCTTATACAATAAGATTGAGTGTTACAATAAAGAAGTACAAAGAAGTTCCTCTCCCTCAGTAAAAGGTTGCACTCACTCCTCAAGACATCTACATTGCTCCAAATACAAGATGTTTGGAAGAGCGCCGAAGAAAGGTTCCTCTCTTCTTCCATTGAATCATGTCGCAGTTGTTCAGTGCTGAGACGATCGGATGCTGATTACATCATGATGCATGATGTAAACATTGAAGAAGCTCATCGGTAACCAAGAATAATGGTGTTTCTCGAGGTCAAAATGCAGAGAAACATTCTGATTCCATCCGACCAACTGGTGTGGGCCGTAATCCTTCGCTTAATGAGCATCTCCACCACCAGAAAGTCATCCAATGAGCACGGGTTTTTCATCGATGTCACTTCTGGGGATAAAATTGGTGAACGGAGGATCTGAGACCTTACTGATAACGTCCTCTTTCTTGTGACCTGCAAGAGGACCATACCCACCACCATACCCACTATGATCATGACAAACCTGGGACATTACTTGTGCGTCATGTCCAATAAGGCCTTGATGGGTATCATTAACCGCGCGAAGCCTCCCTACCCATGAACAGGAGCTTTGATTCCCCGAGTGCTTGCCAATCGAACAAGCTGGCTCGTCGAAATATTCTCCCAAGAGCCCAGCAAAGACGCAGAAGACTGACTGAAGCTGCCAGAACCTATAAGAAGCAAAAAACTAAAAAAGGTTAAAATTCTGTTAAGGCAGAAACAAAAAAGCTGAAGGTCAGACGCGAGACTGAAGTTGCGAACTTCAGACACGGAGTTAACCAGGTCAGATCTGAACACAATCTGGGGTTAGACTTGCGTCTAAGATATAAGATACGAGGTAACCCAGATGCAGAGGTCGCCACACCCGTGTTTGAGAAACAGGGGTTGCCACATCTACGTCCAGATGTCTCAAAAGAGCTAGAATTCTCTTAAGTTAAGAATCTCAAACGAAAACTTTATGTACAAAGCCCGCGTCTCAAGATCCAAGTACAGAGTTTATCACACTCTCGCTCAAAGGATTTGTGAGTTAAAGTTCAAAGTCAGTCAGCTCGCGTTTCATCAATAAGCCTGAAAGATGCAACTTCCGAACACGGGCGTGTCAATCAGATTTCAAGAGAAGATCAAGACATCGAATTTCTTCAATGGACAGAAAAATTAAAACTCAGTGGGACTAGGTATTTCATAGCGACAAATAGTTCCTACCCGAGGGAGAATTCTCTAGAAGTTGAACTTTATTCATCAAGATGCAACCGTAAAAGCACTTAAAATGATACTTTTTGATCTTGAAATTACTTGACAGTGATAATCTTCGGAGAAGATTAAAGAAAAGCATGGAAGCTTTAAGTTCTTGCTATTCATTGGAACACCTCCCCTTGAAGGGAAGATAGACAAATCAAAATGAAGACCCTCTCAAAGGGAACAGTTTAAGTAATGGACTGTTAAGGGGATGAGGCCTATTTATAGACAAGCCATAAGGCTTAGAATTAAAGGCATAAAAATCAAAGCCATCAACCTTAATTCTCGCACGAACATCAAGTCCAATAAGAGCTGACGCGTGGATTACCACTTCGGGAAACATTAAAGGACACAAATCCCCAATCATCAACGCTGACTTGGCATTAAAAGATCCAGTAAGATCTTTAAGACGGGCTGTATGTGACGCTTTGGAAGCTGCATTGGGCGCAGACTCAAAGGTCGTGTCCACAAATCCGCGACCTTTCACAGACCTAAGGGTTGCGTTCCTTTCATTCCTACTGAAGAGGCCACAACCGCGTCTCCTGTAGTGGTTCAGAGCCGCGTCTCCTCAGCAAGCTGGGACCATCCTCCACGACTATTCAGGGTTGCGTCATGAGTTCACGCCCATTCTCAAGACCAAAGCTATGTCCAGTCAATAGGATGAGAACTGCGTCTTCACTCCAAAGATCGCGTCCCACCAAGAGGCCGCATTTCTTCAGCAAATTAATAGATGCGTCCTCACTCTGAGTGAGGAGTGCGTCTCTAAAGTAATGCGAGCCCTTCATCTACAAGACTTGCATTCAGTCTTTACTTCTACAATCAGTTCAATAGTACACTGGCACAAACAGACGATTGTTTACCCCTGGTTCAACAGTACACCAACAACAAGCTCAGAACACTGAGGAGGTCTGGGCTGCATATTGATTGAGGCTAAACCTGCACACAAAATACGGAATTATAGAACTTAGAATGAAGATGTGTAAGTGCTCAATTCTTACCGCTATAGCAAGTGGCTATGCGGGTCGTGATCCACAAGGAGGGTTTGGCGATAGAAGCGTTTACGTTCTTGTATTAAAATCGTTAAGAAAACAAAATGATAGTTCTTCTCTATTCTTAAATTAACAAAAAGAAAAATAAGTAATAGTTAAAGTTAAGAAGAAAGTGAAGATGAAAGAGGTGGAAAAAATCGGAAAACAGTGAAAGAAAGCGACTATGTGCAAGTGAGTCGAAAGAGAATGATTTGGAAGAGGTGGTTGGTGATCTAAACTAAGAAATAAAAGAAAAGAAAGAAAGAAGAGTGAAGAATACTCACCTAGATTGATTTATGACTTACTTGGAAACCTTTACTTGTTCTACCTTTACTTTGGAGGCGTTCAACGCATAGATCATAAGCTCGAGCTCAGTCCCTGTTCGCATTATATCATCAAGTCTAACACAAGCATGAAGTGATATGTTTTGAGGAGGAGAACGTCTTCATGAACTATCGTTGGCACTCTCATAACATCGGTGTAGCACTCTCATAACATCGGTGTACTTGTGCTTTGGAATTCACTTGTAAACTCAACAAAAACAAACGAGGTAAAGTAGAAGAGGAAAACGAAAACAAAAGAAAATGAAAGTAAAGAAGAACATAAATAATTGTTACCTTTATTGCTTGAAACTATGGAAGAAAGGAGGAGGGTACATCGGTGTCACTCTCAACATATGCCTCTCTCTCTTACTTACATGAATCATCATCTAACCTAAGCTACATACAAGTTACATAAAAAGAAAAACCTAAACTACAAAATGGAAAACTAGTCTAAACCTATCTCTACATGTTCCTCCCATTTTGCGTGCAAAGACTGCCCTTTTATAGGCATAACCCACACGAGGGGGATCCCGGGGAGATCGAGGGAGCAAACGCTCCCCCTAACTCCGCAACAATGCCGCGAAAACGCGGCTAGGGCCGCGTTTCCGCGGCCAGGGTGTGGCCAGGTGGCCACACCCTGTTGGTGGGTTGCCCAGGTATTCCCCTCTGCTTTTATCTTGAGTTGGTTTCTTCGTTTGAGTCCCGGATTCTGACGAAATGGCCTTGGATTCTTGGCTTTAACCGATCGATTCTGAGAGGATTCTTCTCAACCGGTTTTCAACCTCTTGATTTTTGCCCTGATTTCTTGAGTGCGAATTTATTCTGATTTAACTCAGAATTTGGTGGGCTTTTGGGCTCATTTCTCTTCATCTCCTTTAAGAATGGGCCTGCAAATAAATTAAGCAATTAATTAGGACAATGCAAAGTTTTATTCTAAAATAAGTATGGAAATATGATATTAAATATGCAACATTAGTGACTAATCACACCCCCATACCTATCTTTTGCTCGTCCTCGAGCAAAACAACCAAACTATACTAAGGATTATTAGACCACTTTCGCAGGTCGCGCGATTGCACTGAGCATGTGCAACAAGCCGTTAAACCTCTAGGTTCCCCCTAGAGGACGAGTTTTGTCTCGTGAGGGTTTTCAGCGGACTGCACCCACAAAATCCATAAAGAAAGAGAAATAAAGAGTTAGTATTTTCGAAAAGCATTTTGAAAGAGAAAAATATTTGAAATATGATTGTAAGATCTAAGCAATCTATAAGTTATAGGAAAACCGAATTTTTCATTCCTAAACTTAGTCTCTATTCAAAAATTGTTATCAATCAAAGTAAGGAGTCAAATTGTACTTCTCATCTAGTCTATTACTTTACCCTAAGTCATATGCACCTTGTGAATGTGAAAAATTTGACTAAGGGTTCATTAACTCTAACTCTTATGCCTTATTTATTTATATATAGTACTTTTTTTTTGGTGGTATTATTCCTTAATTCTATTAGGCTTTCTAATCTGCCCATGTAACGAGCCTCTAATCGATGACTCCCAAACCAAACGGTCTTAGGGCACCAGGTGAGAAAACACCCCAAGGACTTAAGGACATACTTATGCTTTATTAGGCACAAATACCCGGCTTAATCAGAGGATTTTTCTTTTCAAACTTATCTAATCATCTTTCGCATATATACTAAGGCTTGCTTAGGCCAAAGCACCTAGCTAGTCAATAATTAGATTTGTTTGTATATATATATATATATATATATATATATTATAACTTATCTAATCATCTTTCGCATAAATACTAAGGCTTGCGTAGGCCAAAGCACCTAGCTAATCAATAATTAGACTTGTTTTTTTTTTATAAGGCATAAGAATCTTTGTTTTTGAACCCTAAGTGTGTAAGTGTATGAAGTGTGCATATTTCATCAAGGTAAAGATTAAGACCAAATTACTTTGACAAATTATCTTCCTAACTCTAAAAATCAAACAAATAATCTTATTTTGACCAAGTATAAGAAATCCTAATTTGGATTTTCCTATTCCTTAAAATTAACTTAATTTCTTACAAAAATAAGTCAAAATATTGTTTCTATTTTTCAAAAAGTTTTTAAAAGTAAAGAAAAATGTTAATTTTTTTTATTTTAAAGAAAAAGAAAAGTTATGTTAGACCCTCCCCCACACCTATCTCATGCATTGTCCTCAATGTATGAATTAATGCATAGATGCATGAAAAAGAAGAAAGGGAAGGAAAGTGTTACCTTAAGGTGGTGGTTCCGGTGGTGGTCTGATTGGTCCACGAAACGCGGCCCAATCGACTTTTCGTGGGATTCGGAGGAACCCACCAGAAGTTTCACTAATATAACCCATTAAAATTATGAATCCATAAAGGATTTTTATTAAATATTTGACCCCATCTAATTTCCATATTCCATAATTGATTTCGGAGTCAAATTTGTCAACCACCTCGTCCAGAAAGGAGTATGAAATGATAGAATGATTGACTTGGACTCAGGAAGTACAGGAACTAATACCGACTCAGGAAGGTAACTTAAGTCAAGTAAAGGTTCAAGAGTCAAAATTGGTTCAGGAATAGGGTTCAAGTCAAGAAGTTGAAACTCAAGTCCACATGTATTTCCAACAATGGAATGTGACCTAATATGGGTGATTCCAGTTCAGGAATGATAGGTGGAGGAATCAAAACTGACTCTAAAATATTACTCAAGTTTGATAACACAACAGGAGTCAATATTGATTCAGAAAGTTGAACTGGATCACAGATTTGAGAATCTAGGTGTAAGATCCCCAGTTAGAAATACTGTATTTTTATTTTTCTAAAGTATTTATTATGAATTACCGATTATTTATTTTTAATTATTAAATTGTTTGCTAATTTATTGCATTATTAAATACATAAATTATTTTGTAATATTAAATGGTATTTTCGCTTTATGTATTTACCATTATTGCTTGTTATCTTTTAATTACTATTTAGTAATCTTTCCTATTACTATGGTTATTATAAATTTTATTAGTGTTAGCATTTATTTTTACTTTATTTATTATTCTATTTATTTTATTAATTAATTTAATTTATTACTTCTTCTTTTCCGATTATTAATAATACTAGTGTTCAAATTGTTTTCAAGATATTATATGATAAATTACATTTATGTGTTATTACTAGTTTTAATTAATAATATTCTTAATTACTATCACTATTATTTTAAGTAGTAGTTGTTATTGTTATTATTATATTGTTATTCTTTTCATTATTTATTCTTGTTATTTCCTTTCGTTTCTTCTTCCCTAGCCTTTTCCCCATTACCCAATCCTACCCGTACCCATTAGCTCATGACCCATACCCATATCCAATAGGCTTTACCATAGACCCGTTACCCAAACCCATTAATTAACCCACTCTATATATAATTCTAAACCTAATCTAACTTTAACCTAAACTAATCATCTCCCCAATCTCAAAAAAGACAGCCGCCCTCTCCATCTAGCCGAGATCCCTCTTCCAACTTCCCCGCCGCAAGCCTCCACCGCAGCTCCCTAGCCGAGGACGCATCTCCGTCGAGGACCGGCCTTCTCCCCCTCCTCTCCGGCGACGACCAGCGACCCGGCAGCATCACGCAGCGCCCCGGATCTCTCCACGCCCATGGCTGCGTGTACACGGCAGACTCCACCTGTTGCTGCCGCCCCCTCCCACTGGCAGGCCGAGCAACCAGCAACACCCGCGGCCATGGCCCAGGCCCCATGCGGCAGCACCCACCAATGCCCATTGGCCAAGCAACGTGAGCCCTCTCTCTCTGTAAATACTTGGTGTGGGTATTTAGATGGGTTTGTATTTTATTAGCATTTGTATGAACTTTACATTTAAGATTATATGCAAGTGAGTGTGTGACCTCCTTTCCTTGGGTACATAATTATGCCAAAGATGATTGAATTTATGTATTTATGTGTTAGTGAATGGATGTGTACTAATTCATAATTGTTTGGTTGTGTGCGGCAAATCCTTACTCCGAACCATTTTCCGGCTCTCCGCGGGATGCCGTTGATCGCCGTCGGCGAGCGCGAACGTACACCACGCCCTTCACGGCGAGTTGCTCTACCCAACGACACCCTCCGCGGCACCGTACGCCTCCGTCGGAGCTTCCGTCGGTGCGCCGCAAATCGGCTCGAGTATTCCGGACCAGTTGCAGGAGACCCGGACACGATTCAGGTTCGTGCCGTTGTGGACCCGATACAACGGGGATTCGAAGACCGATACTTGGGATGACCGTAGACAAGTGCCGGTTCGTGCAGTGAAGACCAGACGGCGATTCGACTCCGAAACTACGTCATTTCATGTGAGTGTTTACTCCTTTCGGTCCCGTTTCTTTATATGTAATTGATTATATTTTGATTTAATTGTGTACATAGAATAATGTGGACATCGTGTATGTTGATATGTGCAAGAGAGGTTACATGTACATATTTTATTGTGTGGGAGATTAGGTTTCAGTGTACCTCTGATTCAGATTGACAGAGCTTAGTTAGTCGACTTGCCTTGTCCCTAGTCGACTTGGACTACCTCTATAGTCGACTAATGTGAGTCTGTTAGTTGTGTTTGGTTCCTTGATGGATTGTAGACTTCACCCATGAGTTGTGTAATGAGTATAGATGGTGTTCATGACTTTGAGAGATGGATGTTGGATGGAATGACTTGATCAATAGAATTTAGATACATGTACATGTTATGGTACCTAGTATCAAGATATCATGATAGATCTTAGCTGCATGTACAGGATATATTGTCGAGTGTTGGGATATGATAATTGATACTTATAGAAGAGGGAATTGTGAAGTCTTATGAATCAGATATAGTTTGTCAGAGTGAGTAGACTAGTACTGATTATGGACATGTTGGAACAACAACTATTGCATCTGATTACTCTATGTGTATTGGTATTAGATGATCAAGTAACCATTGGAATATGAGTTGGTTGTGATGACTTGGATCTGTAGTTGAGTATATGAGATTTGTTAGATGATATGTCATTGATGTTAAGTGTCAGTAGTAGCTATTCTATATTGCAGTATTTGAGGACATATCAGATATGACTGGATTAGTTGAGTTGTGCCTTAGATTGATCTTGAGCTAGAAGTTATCCAGAATCTATATTCCGTTTATTGGAGCTTGACTTGCTTTGAGATGAGATTGACGTTGTTGGCATTTGGGATCTGTTAGATGACTTGTTATTAATGATGGGTACCAAGATGTAGATATTCTAGATTACATGTTGTTGAGGATGTTGACTATTTAAATATGATTCAGTATATGTTGACTCGTTATTCTTTTATTGGTGATGATTCATTCAGATATTGACGTTGACTTGTTATGATGTTCTTAGAGGATGTTCCCTATATAGATATGATTGTGGTGTATGTTGACATATGGTTCTCGGAGATATACCTTATGATTCATTTGAGTATTGATGTGGACTTATTAAGATGTTAGAGACTGGATTACTTCAGTTAGTAGAGATTGAGTAATTGTGATAGTGATGTAGTTGATATTATTGATCTTGTACTTCAGAGCTACCAGATACTAATTATCAGTTGTCACTTATTAGTAAGATTACTTGTTGTTGATTATATGATGTATCCAGAGTTTATAACAGTTATCAGTTTATCAGTTGGCGAGACTGTTTGTTGATGATCATAAGATATGTACTTCAGAGTTATATGAGATGGCAGAGATCAGTTACTAGTTATAGTTGTCAGTGAGACTAGTTGTTTGTACCACCTTTGTGTTAGTAGCTATATCTCCAGTAATCTATTTCAGATGTCAGATATTAGTTGTCAGCTACTTAGTTGTCGGATATCACAGTTGTCAGATATCAGTTATCAGTTATCAGTTGTCAGATTATCAACTAGTGTTGATATCAGCAGTTATTAGAGATATTGGTTACTACTACATATTAAATAACATATTGATTGCTTATTAATAAAAGACACCATAACCCGGGGAACAAGGGGTAATTGCCTGATGATGCATGTCGTGTATTTTGGAAGGATTCTTATGGTACCGAGTTGTGGGTTCCAACCATGGGGAACCAGGGTAGTACTGGCTACCCATTCAGTTGTCAGAGCCTAGAGGCTTGTCCTGGCCCAGTGCCAGGGGTGTTAGTTGTCAGGGCTATGCCCGGATTACGGCGCCACACTAGTTGTCTTTTCGTGTGGGGCTGTGGTCTTCAATTGTTAGAGCCTAGCGGCTTGTCCTGGTTCAGTGCCAGGGGTGATAGACCGTGGTACCGGGCATGCACGGTACTCTTCCAAAACACATGCACTACATTGGCAGGCAGTTACAACAACGATAACATTGTTTGATATGTGGGAAAATGGCTGTGGTATGGGACACAGTTAAGTACTACATTAGTTAGGTTAATAATAACCAACCAGACTAGTGACATATAGGTTTCACATCTTGACATCAGCTTTTAGTCTACATTTATGATAGATGACTTTGATATCAGTTGTTAGTTTACAGATGAGATAGTTGTCATTTATCTTTGTTGATATTGATATCAGATATGCTTCAGTTCAGATGTTATCATGTCATGATATTTATTTATCTTATATCTGTAGTTGTTTATCATGCTATTCAGTTATATGTTATCTGCAGTCGTTATTGATATTTCTTTATGCACATGTTCTTATGCACGAGCTATTTTCCCCTTTACACACACACTCACCATGGTCGCGTTCTGACGACCCTGGATTTGCACGTCCAGATATTGGACGGTTTGTTTCTAATGAGCAGGTGTTCGTTGAGGCTGTACGTTTCGCGAATAGCTGGAGCTTCTCCCTATTCTATTCTGGTACTCTTTATCTTTCTAGCTTTCGTATCATTTCTTGTTTCTTATTATATCAGTTCAGTTCTTATTCCAGTCTTGATTCATATGATATCATGCGTGGTTGTTTATATGTGGCATTGCAGTATTTATTACAGTTAGATTTGTTATATCTTGTTTCACGTTACTTAAGGCTTAGCGCGTATACGTGAGGGATTTTCCTTACGTATATTCGTCGCCGACTCATGTCGCGTCTTCGCTCCAACGTATTTTGGAAGCGGGGCGTGACACTAGGTCACATATCTCATTAAGTTCAATATCAAAAAATTGAGAACTTGCCAATTTGTCAATAGGACTTTCAAAATTGTATAATTGGTCAAGTTCAATATGATCCTCAAAGACGGGGGATTCAATTTCATGATGAATAGGCACAGGATCCAACGTTGACTCGGGGAAAAGATCGAAATTAGGTGAAGACACCGGAGTCATAATCGAATCAGGAAGTAGAATTGAATCACTAAGTTGGGGTTCAGGATCATATTCATTTTCAAGTTCTATTTCAAGAAAAGGAAAACTTTCTAAACTGTCAATATCTTTTTCAAAATTTGGAGTTTGGGCAAGTTCAAATGGTTGTTCTGAAATAGAATCTTGATTTCCAAAACTACATGACTCTTCGGCTCTAACAGAATGGTTAGTGACATCAGAACTGGTCCAACGGTGAGAACGTAGAGATTCGACCATCATATCTATGTCACGATTACGAGCATTTTGAGCATGAGTCATGGCTTCTAGCATCTTTTCATAGTTGATGGGTTCATTGTCTTGTTGAAAAGATGAAGAGTTGTTTTGGAAGTGGTAGTGAAATGGGAGTCCATCAGATTTTGTGATTGTTGTTTGGACTCACGCATACTCCTTTCCAAAATTGATGGTTTCCTATTTTGGACAGGTGGAACTGAGTATGAATCTTGAAAATATTGTGGACTAGGTGGAGAAGGAGGACAAGTTGGTTGATAATTATGCTCGGGGGAGGTGAATCCCACTGACTCGGTGAAGAGTTGAAATTATTATGGACATTATAGTTATTAGATGGGGGACATTGGTTATATTGATTCGGATAAGACCAATCCGGCACACTAGGTTGGTTAAAGTCATGATATGCCGGGTTGGTAATATCCGAAAATGAACTCGGTGTGTAATATGGATTATTATTATTAAAGTTGAAAAAATTATTATTATAAGCCATATCACACAATAGAATACACACAAAAAAGAAAGAAAAGCAAACAAATAAACAAACAAGAAAGAAAAAATTCTAACCTAAGTTAGGGTAGACCTAGACCTAGACGACTCCTAACTGGTTAGACTGTCCACGGGAGGTTTAATGTAGACTTTGACCACAAGCTAATCAGCCAGGTCAGGGCATGATTGGTGGGAGGTTTTCCGTCAAAGACGTTCCTTAATTAAATAACCACCAATCTTCGGGCTTTCGGCCCTTAATCCCTTCCTAGACACTGATATGGCAAGAGTTAAGTTCCAACACCTTTCCCCCTTAGGATAATCTCCTAATTGAGTCCGAGATGTCCCTAGGGCCAACGTCTACTCATTTTAAGTTAGGCTTGGGTTAGTGAGTGCTTGGATTCTGATTTTTGGGCTAAGGAAGGGTGATTAAATCCCCACCTTATCTTGCTAATGGGTGGTGCCCTTAAAATCAGTTTTTATGCAAGTGTACAAGATAAATAAGATGCACTCAAAGCAATATAAATCAACCAAG
The DNA here is from genome assembly GCA_038442645.1 of Agave tequilana. Lineage (NCBI taxonomy): Eukaryota > Viridiplantae > Streptophyta > Magnoliopsida > Asparagales > Asparagaceae > Agave > Agave tequilana. The sequence continues at coordinate 53,741 of JAVJIF010007281.1, read as the reverse complement.
AGATAGTCCTATTCTAGATGCAATGCGTACGTACCTTGCTCCAGCACTCTTCAACAGTAAAGTAAAGGAATTTAAAAGACACGTGCCTAAGATGCAAACGTCTAATCAATTTTTTAACTTTTTCAACAAACTTTTTACTGTTGATTTATTAGCAGGTTAAGGTGATGGCATATAGGAAATAAAGTTGCAGGAGCTATGTTTTTGCAAAGCAAGCAACCCTGCACAAAACCTGTTAGTAGTCAACTCTTCTTTGCCGCGGATCCGCGGCTTTGGCCACGCAAACGCGGCAAATCAGAGGGCCCTTGGTCTCTGCTTTCTACAGCAGAGGCCCAAGACCACTTATGTGTTACTGCAATCTTCTTTTCCTTCTTTGCTTGCCCTGTAACCTGTAACAGAGAAGAAAATTCGTTTTAGTTCTAAAAAATTTTCAATAAAAATTCAGATTTCAATAAAAACGTTACCCTCCCCGGCAACGGCGCCAAAATTTGATTGAGGCTAAACCTGCACACAAAATACGGAATTATAGAACTTAGAATGAAGATGTGCAAGTGCTCAATTCTTATCGCTATAGCAAGTGGCTATGCGGGCCGTGATCCACAAGGAGGGTTTGGCGATAGAAGCGTTTACGTTCTTGTATTGAAATCGTTAAGAAAACAAAACGATAGTTCTTCTCTGTTTCTTAAATTAACAAAAAGAAAAAGAAGTAATAGTTAAAGTTAAGAAGAAAGTGAGAGATGAAGAAGGTGCAAAAAATCAGAAAACGGTGAAAGAAAGCGACTATATACAAGTGAGTCGAAAGAGAATGATTTGGAAGAGGTGGTTGGTGATCTAAACTAAGAAATAAAAGAAAAGAAAGAAAGAAGAGTGAAGAATACTCACCTAGATTGATTTATGACTTACTTGGAAACCTTTGCTTGTTCTACCTTTGCTTTGGAGGCGTTCAACGCATAGATCATAAGCTCGAGCTCAGTCCCTGTTCGCATTATATCATCAAGTCTAGCACAAGCATGAAGTGATACGTTTTGAGGAGGAGAACGTCTTCATGAACTATCGTTGGCACTCTCATAACATCGGTGTACTTGTGCTTTGGAATTCACTTGTAAACTCAACAAAAACAAACGAGGTAAAGTAGAAGAGGAAAACGAAAACAAAAGAAAATGAAAGTAAAGAAGAACATAAACAATTGTTACCTTTATTGCTTGAAACTATGGAAGAAAGGAGGAGGGTACATCGGTGTCACTCTCAACATATGCCTCTCTCTCTTACTTACATGAATCATCATCTAACCTAAGCTACATACAAGTTACATAAAAAGAAAAACCTAAACTACAAAATGGAAAACTAGTCTAAACCTATCTCTGCATGTTCCTCCCATTTTGCGTGCAAAGACTGCCCTTTTATAGGCATAACCCACACGAGGGGGATCCCGGGGAGATCGAGGGAGCAAACGCTCCCCCTAACTCCCCAACAATGCCGCGGAAACGCGGCTAGGGCCGCGTTTCCGTGGCCAGGGTGTGGCCAGGTGGCCAAACCCTGTTGGTGGTTGCCCAGGTATTCCCCTCTGCTTTTATCTTAAGTTGGTTTCTTCGTTTGAGTCCCGAATTCTGACGAAATGGCCTTGGATTCTTGGCTTTAACCGATCGATTCTGAGAGGATTCTTCTCAACTGGTTTTCAACCTCTTGATTTTTGCCCTGATTTCTTGAGTGCGAATTTATTCTGATTTAACTCAGAATTTTGGTGGGCTTTTGGGCTCATTTCTCTTCATCTCCTTAAGAATGGGCCTGCAAATAAATTAAGCAATTAATTAGGACAATGCAAAGTTTTATTCTAAAATAAGTATGGAAATATGATATTAAATATGCAACATTAGTGACTAATCACATATCTAGACACTCACCATGATCATCTCTGGTGGCTTCAAAGGATTTATAGTACACTCACGAAGACCACATTCCAGATAGGATCAAGCCCAGAGCATCTCAAATGATTGTCAGTCAAACCATGAGAAGTATGAACTCGACCAAAGTCCAAAGTATTTCGAAATCTGTCCCAGTCAATCGAGGAATATCGAAAACTTTGGAGGGATTCTGTAGACTGTCCAAAAATCGCTGAGGATAAGTCATCAGAAAGCAAAGTCCAAACTCCAGACGCAGGGCTAATCATAGCCACTGCCGCAACACCCAGACGCGAGGGTCAAAACTCGCGTCTCAACATCACTGCAATGTCCAAGATGCGAGGATCAAAATCCGCGTTTCAGCATCACTGCAGTAGCATCACTACAGTATCAAGACGCGAGGGTCGAAATTCGCGTCTCTACTTCACCACAATGACTAAGACGCAGAGCCTGAAGCCCGTACCTCACATAAAGCTTGACGCAGAACTTGAAGTTCACATTTCCACCAAATATGAAGCTCAAGCAATACCTCAACGGTTAAACGCGAGGCCTGAAGCCCGCGTTTCAACTACAGATAACTGCCCTCATTACTGGGTCAATTACTGCCCACGAAATGAGGGAGTTAACCCCCATTATGGAGTATTTTTAGGGACACTTTTACCCATGAAACCTCCATAAATAGCCCAGTTTTCTATGGAAGAGGGGTCAGAAATTTTTGGTCAGAAGAACTCCGGTCATAAGCCGTAGAAAGACTAAGATCTCCAGCTAAAAAAAGAAAGAGAGTTCAACTCTTCTAACAACTTGCTGAGTTCAAGTTTGTTCTTGCGTAAAGTCTCTTTGAGATTCTTATTGGATAGAAGCTGTGTTACTTCATCCATCGTCCAAAGAGAAGATTCCCAAGAGGTCTCAACGTTCACCCGGTCAACGAAAAATAAGATTCACTTTCCATCGCCACATCAAGAACCCAGTACTAAACAAAGGGGAGATTTGAGCTTGAATATCTTCCCTCTCTTGTAAAAGGATTATTGATCTGTATTAATTTTCTTTACAATCAAATAAAGAATTTACACACACCCTTAATTTTCCTACCAAACAATGGCTAAGGATACATGTGTGGCAACTATCATTGAGAGGTTAGCGTATTGGTAGAGCCATTAGTAGTTAGTAGCCATGGTTTTTTTTCTTTTTACTTTGTTTTAGAAATAAATACAAAAATCACAAATACCTTCTCTTCAATGTTTCTATCTTTATTTTCACCGTACTCTTCTCTTTCCATTCTCTCTTTTCTTTTCTTTCTATTCTTTAAAACATAGAAGAACTGTTAACACACACGTGAATATACCCGTAAAGCTTCTATCGCTTCCCGTCCCTGTGGATTCGACCCATTTAGCCTTTATGCTATAATGGAAGTATCGAGAAAGCCAAAGCACACACACTTTAATTAGTGATTTCAAAATGACATTTTTTTGCACGGTTTTCCCAGATCAAATTTTGGCGCCGTTGTCGGGGATGGGAACAGTTTGATTTCACATTTTTGTTAGTTGTTCTTTTTTATTTTTGGTGTGCAGGTCAAATTTTTAGCATTGCAGAAATTCACCGTTGCTTGCAGCTCCCTGCTCAAGAATGCAGGGAGCAAGTGCTTCAAAAGTTATTGTGTGGTTGGGTAAATCTTTGTATATTACTATCTTCTGCTACTTGTTTTTATTTAGATTACCTATGAATTGTAATAATTAAGAGCTAAAATATGAAAATGGATACTTTAAAATGGTTTAGACATTTGCATCTAAGCACGTATCGATTTCTATTCTAATATACTATATTTTGTTCTTGTGTTATTGTGATCTTGACGGAGGTGTACATATTCCATTACATATAGCTTAGGACAAACACTTCAGTGATTTACTCACTTTTTTGTGTTCATTCTTGCCTATATTGCACACTTGTACGAATCAAAATTAAGGGCAAAACACAACATGACATAAGGTGTGAAAGTCATTACGCTTTCTTAGCCCAAAAATCACCTCCCTACGCACATAACCCAAGCCTAAATAAAATTTACTAGATATTGGCTCCTGGGGACATTTCGAACTCATTTAAGAGATTGACTTAAGGGAGAAGTTGTTAGAATTTAACTCTTGTTAAATCAGTGTCAAAGGCTGGGGATTGAGAGGTGAAACCTTAAAGAATAGTGGTTTGACATAATTAGGCCCGTTGCTTCGGCACAGATACCTCCCACTGATCTTACCCCTACTTGGCCGATTAATTTATGATCAGATAAGGTATCCCCCGTGGATAGTCTAATCAGTTAGGAGTCGTCTATGTCTCGGTCAACCCTAGTATAGGCTTATTTTTGAATTTTTTTCTTTTCTTTATTTGTTTGTTTGATTTTTCTTTTTTGTGATTATTGTGATAAAATAGAATATGACCAAAATTTTTCCAACCAAATAAATCTATTTTTCACCTTGACCTCATTTGACTCGGATAACTCTGACCCGGCTATGTACAATATGAACCAACCATGCATGCCGAATTGGGTTTGTCCGACTCAATATGACCCGTATCCCTAATTCTACGATCAAAATTTTCAAAATAGTTTTCATTCTACACAGAGTCAATGGGGATTCACCTCCCCCAAGTCAAATTTTTAACCGCCTTGTCTACCATTTTGTTCCCATATCATGCTTTATATACTCCTTTTCCTAAACTACCAATTAAAGAAAAATCAGAGATACAGAAGAGTATAGAAACCATGCTTGAGTCCCAACAACAAATTCTTCAAAACATGTTAGACTCATCATTTCAACCAAATTATCAAGATGTTGGCCAAAGGTTACAATCACCCAGTTTTATGATGTTGATGATAACAAAACATATATAGTTATTTGTACTAATCAAGTTTAATTGTTTAAGATTATTTCAGGGTTCTAATGATTCAAGAGGTTTCTTCCTCTAAAGGAAGGTATTATAAACTCAAGAAGACTCAATATGGGATCAAAACTCAGTACACTCAAATGATGTAAATGGAGAAGCCCGATTGAAGATCTTGTAGTCACCTAGACCCTTGTAAGATATTAGTAGATTAAATAGTGAGAATATGATAGAAGTGTTTAAGAAGTTACACACACAAAAATATACTTTTCAAAAATACAAGTTTTGGATAGTATTGGTTTTGTTGCATGTTTGGTATTTATACATATTTCATAATTTTTCAAAATTTTTATATCAAATTTAGAACATGTATTTTATCTCCTATACTATGCTACATAACCCTCAAACCAATACAAAATATTTTAAAGAAATTTCAAAGTTCAAAAATCTGTTTAAAGTCTATTGCAGGCCATAATGGTCGACCGGCCGGTCGACCGTAGATGTTTCGGGCCAATACGGTCGACCGGCCGGTCGACCGGGCTTTTTGGCCGTGGGCGTTCACGTCTGTACACGTTTGTCGGTCGACCGGGTCGGTCGACCGTCAACCCCTACGATTGACCGACTACAAGGGCCTTACTCTCTGTTTGTGTCGGTCGACTGGGCCGGTCGACCGATAGTTCAAAATTTTAAAAATGACCTGTGGTGACCGAGCGGTCGACCGGAGCCAATAGCTATATTTTAAGTGACGTACTGGTCAACCGGCAGTCGTTCAGGTTGGCATAACGGCTACATTTTGAATTTATTTTGATTTTAATAAGTCTAACAGTCATTTTATGTTTCCAAGAGGTCAAACTCACTTCAAATCACCTGACTTCACTCTTGAATGTTATTCATCCCTTGCCTATAAATAGAGGGCATGGGTTTTGGTTTTTTAACAAGAAAAATATCCAAGTTTCAAGTGTTTTCAAGGGAGAAGTGTTTATAGCTTTCCATTTTTAAAGTTCTTTCTATTGCAAAGTTTTTTAGTTGGTTTTTAAGTCTTCTAAATCTTTGCTAATTAAATTTTTCTCTCACTTAACTTCTTGAGCCTCAATTCATACTCCACTCTATAAAAAGTTGTAAGAGAGTGTTTGTGGTCTTCCTAGATCACCAAGTGACTTGTATTCCATTGAGTTGTAATTCCTCTTGTGTGGAGGATAGTATTGTTGAAGTTGGGTACTCCGGTCTTGAGTAGACCAAGTTGTAATCCCTTTGGTGTAAGGTTCCTTTGTGGAAGTTCCCATAGTGGATATAGTGGTATTCCTTCATAGTGGTGAAGGCGGGGACGTAGAGCAGTGGCTCGAACCTCGAAACAAATTCTCTTGTGTTTGCGTTTGTTTTGATCTTGCTCTTTATTGCTTTACATTCATTTACTTGTGATTTTATTTGTCTTGCTTTTCATTATAACACTCATTCCATCACTTTGCATTTTCGGTCTGTACTCATATCAACAAGAAAGTAATTAAGCATCTCAACTCATCATCTAGAGGAATCTAAAAGGAGAAGTTCTAGAGCCCTTCACTGGGAATTCGCTTCAAATCCTTGTTTTGAGTGACCGCTTGTATATTTCATTTCAACTAGTTTTAAAAGTGCATTTGATTAACATAACACCTATTCACCCCCCCCCCCCTCTAGGTGTTTTCAATTGGTATCAGAGCTTGGTCTCTAGTTCTTGGCTTGACAACCTCAGAGAGATCCTTTATTGGTAATCACAGTTTTCAATATTTCATACTCATTCACCTTTGTAAATATGGCTGATGGTATTAAGGCCCCTCCCAAGTTTGATGGCCTTAACTTTTCAATATGGAAGGTTAAGATGACCGTATTTTTGCAATCCCTAGGAAGCCGGGTTGCAAAAGCGGTGAACAAACCATTTAGCATACCCAGTGATGATGAAGACATTTGGTCCGATATTATCACCAAGGAATTTGATGCATGCAAAAGCACATTATGCATTACTTCAAGCCTTGAATGATGATGATATAGCTAGGCTTATTCACTGCAAATTTGCCTATGAGATTTGGTCTCACCGGATGGTCACTCATGAGGGAACATCACAAGTCAAGAGGGCTAAAACTGATCTCTTGTGTTCTCAATATGAAAACTTCACTATGCATGAAAATAAATCCATTGATGATATGGTTACAAAGTTTACTAAAATTACTAACGATCTTGTTTCTTTAGGTGATGGCATTGACAATGACCAAAAAGTGAGGAAGATCATTCGTGCTCTCCCACCCTCATGGAAAGTAAAGGCTACAACCTTTTAAAGGAACTAAATGATAAGGAGGATATAGAGCTCATTGGTCTTATAGGCAACCTTAAGACCCATGAGATGGAAAGGAAGGTGATTAGTCTACAATTCTGCATTATTATATCGCATTTTCCTATTGATTTATGAATAAAATATCATTTCTAATTGTGTTTGGTTTACTTTGCAGATAAGTCAAGAGTTTAGGGGCAAAAGAGTAATAAGAACTTAATTAAACTCATTTTCAGATAATTAAATCCGGATTTCTTAGAGGCCAAGTAAGGGAGCATCTAGAAGATGCATTGAACATAGACGCTTGCGCACGTCAGACGAATATCGGGCAAAACTACCCGAATCGGATATACCAGGAAGGTCCTCGAAGCCAGGAGAAGGTCCTCACCAAAATCAGGGACCTAATTCCCTGGTTTTACCGTGGATACGCAGCAAATGTCGCATTTCTGCAGCAATGTGGTGGGGCCACGCGTCGATCTTCAACGCATAGCCCCTTCTTGTCTTCTAGAAACCTCTTCTGCCGATAAATAGCCCTATAGAGGCCCGAAACGCAAGCAGATTGAGAATTAGGCTAGGTTTTCTATCTTTTAGTGTAGTATAGGTGTTCTTCTTCTTTCTTTTGTATTTTTATTTTGATTTTAGAACTGAGAGGGCTGAGAGATTCAAAGAGAGATAGAGAGATATTGATGTAATAGATGGTGACAACCATGTAAAGGTGTCTCTTTTATTCTCCAATGTAATCTTCTCCATCTTCTACATGATACTTAGCTAACTTTTCTTCTCATGACAATCGAACTACTAACCATTAACCATCTAACCACTTACTTAATAATCCACAAGAATCTAATAGTCTCTACAAGGCCTTGCTCTTGTAAGAGCCATTGATGGCTCATGATGATGGATTCTAACATTCTAACATTTCTAACACCTAACCTACAACTTGCTAACTTGCAATGTCTTCTTTATTTCATGCTCACCTCTGACCGATTTTGATGATTTAATAGTAGCTTACAACTTGTTATGTGGTATGGATGTGTTCTTTGAATGTAGAAGAACAATCTTATGAGCCATGCTTTGTAGCGTCTCTTGAAGCCAAGGATTAGTGATGGCCAAGGATCCATGTGAGACAGCTATCACTAAGAGGTTAGCATGGTTAGTGGAGCAATTAGTAGTTAGTAGCCATGAGTTTTCTTTTATCTTGTTTAAAAATCAATTTCAAAACTCTTCTTTTATCTTTTCATCGTTGTTTTCACCATCTTCTTAGTTCACCTCTGTTTCATCTTCTTTTTGTTTTCAAAACGATTTCTCTTTCATTTTCACAATGTCGTTTTATCAACTTCTCCATCTATCACTTTTAGATTTCTTTTATTTTCTTTTTCTTTTCTCATTCTTTTACAAAGAAGAAATTGTTAACAACGGACGTGAATAAGAACTGTTAATACTTCTATTGCCTCCCGTCCCTGTAAATTTGACCCGTTGAGCCAATGCTATAAAGGAAGTATCGAGGGAACATTAGTACATATATAATTTCACTGATTTCATAAGTACACATTTTCGAGTGCTCGTTCCGACCCGTCAAATTTTTTGCGCCATTATCAGGGATGGGAATGGTTTAAACTCACATTTTTGGTAATATTCTTATCTGTTTTGGTATGCAGGTCAATCATTACAAAAACTTAACATTGCAGAACTCTCCTTTTACTTGCATGTCCCTGCTCTGGAAAGTAAGAACCCTGCTTCCATAACTGTTCTGCGGAACCCAAGGAAAGCCGCGGAAACGCGGCGTATTTGTGGGATTTGAACTTCATCTTTTGCAGGGACCTTGCAAGTTGCATATATTGATATATTCTGCTTTAAATTTCTGCTTTGATTTCCTACACACCGTAATAATTAAAGAATTAAAATACGGTATTTGGACACTTTTAATACGGTTTAGACATTTGCATTTAGGCACGTGTCAATTTAATTCCAATATACTGTATTTGTTCTGTTGTTGTGATTTAGGCTGAGGTGTACATATGGCATTGCATATAGCATAGGACAAACACGTGGGTGATTTATTCGCTTTGTGTTATCTTTTTGTCTATATTGCACATTTGCATGAATTGAAATTAAAGGCAAAACCCATTCAAGATAAGGTAGGAATTTCATCACCCTTCCTTAGCCCAAAAACCACCTCCCCACTCACACAACCCAAGTCTTTATAAAAATTGATAGACGTTGGCCCCTAGGGACATCTCGGACTCATTAAGAGATTGACCGAAGGTGAAACTTGTTTGAATCTTACTCTAGTGAAATTGGTATCTAAGGTTGGGGACTAAGAGGCTACGCCTCGAATATACCGTGCTTTGGTGTAATTACGGCCCGTGTGTTACGTATGGATACCTCCCACAGTATTTTTTTCTACCTGGCCGATTAGCTTATGGTCGGATTCATACAACAACCTTCTCCGGGTAATCGACCAGTTAGGTGTCGTCTAGGTCTAGGTCAACCCTAGTATAGGCTTGGTTTTGACTTTTTCTTTCTTTTGTTTGTTTGTTTGCTTTTTTTTTTGTGATTGTTTGTGAAATGGAATTCAACAATAACAATTCTTTAAATCCTAATATGAATCCATATTTTACACCAACTCCATTTGTTTCAGATAATTCCAACCCAATTTTTTACAATATGAACCAACCAAATAGACCGGGTTGGACTTATCCGAATCAATACAACCCATACCCCCAATCTTATGATTATAATTTCAAAAATAATTTCATATCGTCACAGAGTCAATGGGGATTCACCTCCCCCGAGTCAAATTTTTCACCATCTTGTCCACAATTTTTATAATTTTCAAAATCCTCATTCCCCAATTTTGCTTCCTATACTCCTTTTTCTGGACCTCCCATTGAAGAAATATCTGAGTTCGAAAAAAGTATAGAAGTCATACAAGCCATGTTTGAGTCTCAACAAAAGAAGCTCAAATCACCAATTCCATAATATTTTCATGATTCATCCTCAGTTTCACTATTCAAAATGACCAACCATCTGCCTTGAAAACGAGTATGGAATGCTTTCGTGAGTCTGAGCTTCAATCTCAAAACATGTTGGACTCACACTCTTCACAAATTTTCTAAAACCAAGATTCTTATACTCCTTTCTGGACTATTCACTTGAAGAAAAATTACATTTACAAAAAAGTATAGAAATCTTGTAGGAGTCCGCAATACAATTTCAAAAATCTTCTTCTCAGTCTATCGATAGATTGGAAATACAATTGAGTCAATTGGTCAACATTTATAAGAATGAAGAAACTCTCTCTTATCAACCTTTGACCAATCCAGATATCTCTAATTCTATCGATTTGACCCAAGACTCTTGTTGTTTTGAAAACCAAGATCCCTACACTCCTTTTCTAGAGCATCCACTTGAAGAAACATCATATCTAGAAAAGAGTATAGAAGTCTTGCAGGAGTCCGCACTACAATTTCAAAAATCCTCTGCCCAATCTATTAATAGGTTGGAAACACAATTGAGTCAATTGGTTAGCATTTATAGGAGTGAGAAAACTCTATCTTATCAACCTTTGACCAATTCAGATATCCCTAACTCTATTGATCTGACCCAGGACTCTTGTCATTTTAAAAACCAAGATTCAATTTCAGCACACCCATCTGAACTTGACCAAACTTCAAATGTTGAAAATCTCATTGACATTTTGATAAGTTTTCCTTTTCCTGAGATTGAACTTGAGCATGAATATGATCCTGAACCTCAACTTGATAATTCAATTTCACTTCCTGATTCCATAATGACTGAGGTCTTTTTACCTGATTCAGGCTTTTTTTCGAGTCAACATTAGATCCTATGCCAATTCATCGTGAAATTGAATCACCAATCTTTTATGATCAACAAATTGAACTTGACAAATTTCATACTTTTGAATGTCCCATTGACAAATTGGCAAGTTCTCATTTTTATGAAATTAAACTCAATAAGAAATGTGACATTCATCCTCAAATTTCTGATCCAGTTCAAATTCCTTAATCAATATTGACTCTTATTTTGTTACCCAACTTGAGCAACATTTTAGATTCAGTTTTGGTTCCCATACCTGTCATTCTTAAACTTGAATCACCTATCTTAAAAAGTCACATTCCATTGTGGAAAAATAAATGTGGACTTGAATTTCAACTTCTTGATTTGGACCCACTTCCTGAACCAATCTCGACTTCAAAATCTTTACTTGACTTAAGTCAAATTCCTAAGTCAGTGGTTGTTCCTGTACTTCCTGAATCCAAATCAATCATTCCATCTTTTCATACTCCATTTGGGACAAGGGTGTTGATAAAATTGAATCTGAAATTATTTTGAAAATTTGAAAATTAGATGAGGTAAAATTCTTAATAAAAATCATTTATATATACATCATAATAATGGGTTGTATTATAGACGTCTCTGGTGGGTTCCTCTGAACTCCACGCAAATTGGATTGGGCCGCATTTCGTGAACCAATTAGACCACCACCGGAACCACCACCTTGATGTGATTTTTCCTTCCCTCTCTATTTGTTTCATGCATACATGCATCACAATGCATTGAGGACAATGCATGAGATAAGTGTGAGGGAGGGTTTACTAACGTAGAGTTTTTAGATTTTCTTTCTTTTACACTTCTTTAGGATATTCTTAGAATTTCCCTTTTGTATAGGATTTTTTATTTTAAAAACATTTTGAAATAAGAGAAAAAGTTTTGAACTATTTGTAAGAAAATTAAGATGATCTTAGAAATTAAGGAAGCCTTAATTATGACATCTTAAACCTATTCGAAATAATGGATCTTGTTTAGATTATAGGCTAAGTAAGATAAATTGGAGAGATAATTTTATCTTGAATTTTTTTGCCTTAGATAGTTTGCAATTCACACTTGCACATTTTTGGGATAGAAACAAAGACCTAAAATGTCATTAAATAAAAAATAATAATAATAATAAAGAAATAAAAAGAAAAAGAAAAATATATATGGTATAAATAAAAAAATCACTTATTAAGCTGGATAATTATGCCTCAAGAAGCAAGATTATTCACGCCTAACGGTGGTCGAAAGAAACAAATAAATCCCCCTTAGTTTTGTGGCCTTGTTTACTCGAGTCCTTAAACCCGATGGATGTTTTCTCATCTGGTGCCCTAAGACCGTCCAGTCTGGGAGTCATCGGTTAAAGGCACACTACCCTGGTAAACTAAAAGCCTAAGAAAACTAAGGGAAGAAAAAAATTAATATATATACATAAATAAATGGCTTGATGGTTAGAGTTGAAATCCCAGAAATCTGCACTATCACAAAGTGCAAATTATCTAGTTTTATGAAGGATAAAATATTCAATCTAATTTTGAATTCTTACCTTAATTAAAAATAAGATCTTGCATATAGATTAAGTTTAAGAAAGAATAATTTTGGTGGACTTATGATCTTAGATCGCTTATATTTTTGCAAAAATATTTCGAAAACTTGTCTCTCTTTCAAAATGTGTATTCAAAATATTAATATTTGTCTTCTTTCTTTATGGATTTTGTGGGTGTAATCAGCTGAAAACCTTCAGGAGACAAAACTCCTCCTCTAGGGGTAACCTAAAGTTTAACGGCTTGTTGCACGCGCTCAGTGCAATCGCATCACCTACGAAAGTGGTGTAATAACATTTGTAGTATAGTTTTTCTTTTCTTGTTTTGCTCGGGACAAGCAAACGATAAGTTTGGGGGTGTGAATAATCTACAACTCTACATTATTACATCGTATTTTCCTACTGATTTATGAATAAATATCATTTCTAATTGTGTTTTGGTTTACTTTGCAGATAAATCAAGAGTTTAGAGGCAAAAGAGTAATAAGAGCTTAATTTTTGGGTAATTAAATCTGGATTTCTTGGAGGCCAAGTAAGGGAGCTTCTAGATGATGCATTGATCCTAGACCCTTGCGCACGTCAGACGAATATCCGGGCAAAACTACACGAATCCGAATATACCAAGAAGGTCCTCGAAGCCAGGAGAAGGTCCTCACCAAAATCAGGGACCTAATTCCCTGATTTTGCCGCAGAAACGCGGCAATGTGGTGGGACCACGTGTCGATATTCGACGCGTGGCCCCGTCTCGTCTTCTAGAAACCTCTTTTGCCTATAAATAGCCCTGTATAGGCCTGAAAAGCAAGCAGATTAAGAATTAGGCTAGGTTTTTTATCTTTTAGTGTAGTGTAGGTATTCTTCTTCTTTCTTTTGTATTTTTATTTTATTTTTAGATCTTGTAGTAGGGCTGAGAGATTCAGAGAGAGATAGAGAGATATTGATGTAATAGATGGTGACAATCTATGTAAAGGTGTCTCCTTTCTTCTCCAATGTAATCTTCTCATCTTCTACATGATGCTTAGCTAACTTTTCTTCTCATGGCAATCTAACTATTACCACTAACCATCTAACCACTTACTTGATAATCCACATGAATCTAATAGCCTCTACAAGGCCTTACTCTTGCAAGAACCATTAATGGCTCATGATGATGGATTCTAACATTCTAACATTTCTAACACCTAACCCACTAACTTGCTAACTTGCAATGTCTTTTTTATTTCTGTAACACCCCGATCCCGCGGGTACGGAGATGTTACTGTGACATATAGACGCAGGTCGGGAATACCCACACGTATATACGCTAAGCACCAGTACAGACAAGAATCAGAGTACGGAAGCATAGTGGTAACACACAATCCAGCAATAATAACACAGTACACAGTTATCACAAGGCATGATATAATATCTGAAGAATATATAATCACAAAGAAGCACAAAAGCAGGATGTACAATATGAAATACAGGAAAGTACTCACGAGTGGCAAGATGAAAATCTCGCGAGCCGATCATGAGGAGGCTGGAAGAAAGAGGGTCTGAACAGGCAACTGCTAATCCACGCTCCTGCTACACCACTCTGATCAGGTACAACAAGGCTACGGTTCAGACTCCAGGATCTGGACATGAGAATCCAAGGTTGTCAGACGCAACCCTGCGAGTACATATAATGAAGTCAGATGGCGTGCATAACAGGTATACGTGTACATGATTAAGTGATGTGATCCAAGATGCAGGTACAAGTAATAACAAATGTCATAAGAGAATTTAAAGGAACGACAGTAAATCATATATATCGATGAATCTGAAACTAAAAACATGCATGATAGGTGCATGCGGTAAATAAGTTAAACATGCGATAAATACAAGTATGGACAAAACTAGTTGTACAAGCTCAGATTATGGATTCACGGGACTAATACATCAAGGGAATAATCCAAACAAGGAAACCCTCATCTATATACCACACATCTCACGTCGCCATCGTCTGAGTTTATACAACTTGAGTTGCCCTAAGAGTAACAGAACTATAGTGTGTCGGGAGTAATCGTCATGTGTCATAAAGTAAAGGGTCAACTCAGGGTATAACATTATAACTGGAATATAAAGGTATTACATTTTAATTGATCCAATAATAATAATCAGTACTGTTTGATATTCCAATCGCCTACCTACCAGCGCCTCACATCACTGATAGTTCATACTAGAGTTCGCACTCTGTAGAACTTATCCAGGTCTGATATGTGAGTACCAGGACCCGAACAAAGGAGAGACCAAATATCACACGTTCCTAATATTATTACTGTTTCTTATGTTCTTATGTTATTCTCGTCCTTTTCCCACCGGCGTCCCATAACACCGAAAGTTCACGCTAGAGCCCGCACTTCCAGTAGAACTCATCCGAACTCCGATACGCGGGTACCATTATTTGAATAGGGGAGAGACCAAATAACACATGCTTTAGGAGTTATCATTGTATAGGTATGTGTGTGTGTGTTAATAGGCACTGAGAATGCTTATCACACTAACACCAGGCGACACAGGCAGGAGGGAGAAAGTAGCCCCACAGATTCAAGAGGTAGCCTCCACCACGTGTGTGGTGTGACACTTTGCTCCATGTGACACTTCGTTCTGAAGGTTGATACAGGAGGTAGCCTCACAGATTCAAGAGGTGGCCCCCACCACGTGTGTTTGTGTGGCACTTTGCTCTGTGTGGGGAATGAATTCTGGAGGTGGCCCCCACTAATTTAAGAGGTGGCCCCCATTACGTGTGTGATGTGGCACTTTGCGCCATGTGGCACTTAGTTCCATTCAGGAACCGCCGAACGCTAGCACGATCGTGGGATACATCCTCATCATCCCGACACCAAGCATACTCTGCCGGTGCTGGAATGACTGTGCTATCAACATGAGTATGAGTACAGGAGATACAGGAGTACAGGAGTACAAGAGATACAGGAGTACCAGATGTCTGGTAATAATATAATAATCATGCATATGCTAGGTAATACAGGTGTCAGGTGTCAAGTATAACATGTCAAGTACCGGTGTTATATATCATGTGTCAAGCATAGCATGGCAAGTACCGGTGTCATATCAAGTGTCAAGTATAGCATGGCAAGTACCAGTGTCATATATCAGGGTCAGGTATAGCATGGCAAGTACCAGTGTTGGATATCATGGGTCAAATATAGCATGGCAAGTACCGGTGTCGGGTATCATGTGTCAAATATAGCATGGCAAGTACCGGTATCGGGTATCATTTGTCAAATATAGCATGGCAAGTACCGGTGTCGAGTATCATGTGTCAAATATAGCATGGTAAGTACCAGTGTCGGGTATCATGTGTCAAATATAGCATGGCAAGTACCGGTGTCAGGTATCATGGGTCAAATATAGCATGACAAGTACCAGTGTCGGATATCATGGATCAAATATAGCATGGTAAGTACCAGTGCCGGGTATCATGTGTCAAATATAGCATGGCACGTACCGGTGTCGGGATCACGTGTCAAATATAGCATGGCAATTACCGGTTTCAGGTATCATGTGTCAAATATAGCATGGTAAGTACCAGTGTCGGGTATCATGTGTCAATATAGCATGGCAAGTACCGGTGTCAGGTATCATGGGGGTCAAATATAGCATGGCAAGCACCGGTGTCAGCTATCATGGGTCAAATATAGCATGGCAAGTACCGGTGTCAGGTATCATGTGTCAAATATAGCATGGCAAGTACCGATGTCCGGTATCATGTATCAAATATAGCATGACAAGTATTGGTGTCTGGTATCATGTATCAAATATAGCATGGCAAGTACCGGTGTCCGGTATCATGTATCAAATATAGCATGGTAAGTACCGGTGTCGGATACATGTGTCAAATATAGCATGGCAAGTACCGGTGTCGGGTATCATGTGTCAAATATAGCATGGTAAGTACCAGTGTTGATATCATGTGTCAAATATAGCATTGCAAGTACCGGTGTCCGGTATCATGTATCAAATACAGCATGGCAAGTACCGGTGTCGGATATCATGTGGTAAAAGTTATAGTGGTAATGACTAGGCATATAACGGTAATAGCAAAGCATATAGCAATTCAGAAATGTACTCGCATAATGATAAAATAGATGTATGTTAAAAAGAAACTGTACTCGCCTAAATCACCAAAAACTGCGTGAAATCCCAGAACACCACAAATACGCGCACACCATCAATCCATATATTAAAAATAAACATATATTATTTTTAGAGAGAGGAGAGAGAGAATAGAGAGAAAAGTTACAGAGAGAAGTGAGATTTAGAGAGAGAAGTCTAGAGAGAGAAAGAAGGGTTTCTAAAGAGAAAGTCTAGAGAGAGAAGGAGAGATTTCTAGAGAGAAAGTCTAGAGAGAGAAGGAGAGATTTCTAGAGAGAGAAAGTCTACAGAGAGAAGGAAAGATTTCTAGAGAGTGAAAATGAGAATAGGAGAGAGAGTAGAGAGAAATATTAGAGAGAGGAGAGAGAGTGGATAGAGAAAGAGAAGTGGCTGGAGAGAGAACCTAGATAGAGATGAGAGAGAGAGGGGGGAGAGGGAGGGAGAGAGAGAGAGAGAGAGAGAGAGAGAGAGAGAGAGAGAAAGAGTATGTTGGATTATTTTTAAAAGAGGAAAGGTGGAAAGATGACAGAAAAAAGAAAGAAGAATAAAGAAAGAAAGAAAGAAACAGAGAAGGAAAGGAAGAAACAGAGAAGAAAAAGGAAGGAAAGAAGAAAGAAGGAAAGAAAGGCGAGGTGGGACAGGGCCGGCGGCCAGGTGGCCGCCAGCGGTGGCCGCCGACCTGGGCAGTCGGACCTGGGCGGCCGGCGGTGAGGTGGTGGTGGTGAGGGTGATGATGGGGATGTTGTTTGTTATTGTTGTTGTTGGTTGTTGTTGTTATTGTTGATGGTGGTGGAGATCTTGATGGTGGAGTTGATGGTGGTGAGGAGAAGATAAAGGTGGTATGATGAAGGTGTTGGTGGTGGGAATTGGTGGTGGAGTTGTGGTGGAGATGGTGATGGGTTTGGAGGAAGAAGGAGGGGGAGTTGGGTAGTTTGTTAATGATGTTGAAGATGAGTGGGAGGAGTTGGAAAAGGTGATGGAGTGGGGTGGCTTGGTGGTGACCGGAGGATGGCCGTAGGGCGGCGCGCCGGCAGTGGTGCCGAAGGTGGCCGGCCATGGTGGGGCCAAGGGAGAAGAAGAAGCAGCAGAAGAAAATGAGGGGAAAAAGAAAAAGAAAAAGGAAAAGGAAAAGGGGTGATTGAAAGGGGAGATTTGTTTATTTAAAAGGAAAATTGATGTGATGGGACATAAGATTGGCAGGTGATGTGATTAGGGGAAGTGGCAGTGTCAGGGGTTGACTTTGGGAAGGGAAAGAAAAAGAAATGAAGAAAGAAAATAATATTATTTAAATAGGATAAAAATTGACTGTTTCAGAATCGCTCTGAAAAATTCTCAAAAATAGAAAATATTATTTTAAGATGCTCGGTGAAATCGGATTCAAGAAATTCAATATAAATTTCAAATTAAAAATCCTAAAATCTTCTAGCGGTATCGGTCGACACCAAAACCGGTAGATTTTCGATAAATTCTGAAAAATCTCAAAAAAATGTCTTTAGTTAGAAAATAATATTTTAAGAGGTAATGTGAAAGTTGCTTCTAAAAATTTAACTCCATTTAAAAACTAAAAATCTGGGAATCAGTCAGCGATGCCAACCGACACTGGTTTTGGAGATTTTGCAGAAAAATTCTAAAAATTCTAAAAAATTATGAAAATTTTAAAATATTAGAAAATGATATTTGAAACTAAAATCGGTCAAATTGGATTGCCAGAGATACCAATTCGAGCAATACACTAGGATCGGGCCACCGGTCCAGACTAGGGCTGACTCCGAATCCACGAATCCGGATCAATACAAAACAATCACACTAATAATCATAAAATAAAAATAAATATAAAATTAAATTAAATAACTATGATAGAAAAATCAGAATACATATCTAAGTACGTATTCCAGGAACGGGGTGTTACATTTCATCCATCTTACAAAAATTTCGTCCTCGAAATTTCGATAAGGGGAAGATGAACACAGAAGGAATAGGGACGAGGATTATACCAATCGAGATATGAGTGACTGAGGATAATTCCCGCCAATCGACTGAATGATAACCCCAGGATTGAGACATTTCTGTACTTTTGCCTTATATATTTTCTGACGGTGCCATAATAATACTGACCTGATGTCTGCTGATAAAAGAATACTGCCAGAACTTCAGAAGACTAACCCATTCTGAATAATACAAAGTAAGCTGACTTGGTGAGATAATCAATAATACCTCTTTCGGACTGCGAAGCAAGGCTGATAAAATCCTTAAAAATCCATAGTGCTAAAATCCATAATATAATATAAAGCCCCGCATGGCATGAAGCTGTCCTTGTTCTGTAGTAGAATTACCGATGCGCATACATACTACTTCTCTGAGAATAAACCAGAATACTGAAGATAAAGAAAACCCTGATAATACTGAATATAAATAAAGAAGACTGACAATAAAGGATTTCTGAATACTGGGCGTTGCAATCTCCGAAAGACATAGACAAGAATATAGAATAACCATGGAGAATTCTGAAGACTGACTTCTGAATGATAACCCGACTATAGATGAAACATGTAGAAGATATTTGGGCCCTGCAAGATTGGCCAAGTGGATCGTTCATAAGGATCATGGCTATAGCTCAGATACAGCGAGAAAATCCTGTCCAGCGGATCCATGAAAACACGCTAGGCGGAAGAAATCCAAGGAACGTGCTAGAGTGCTAAGCACTGAAGGGACTAGCCACGGACGGAACCAAGCCTAGGTGAGTCCATCGCGTAACACATCTCAGGCGTTAAGCATTAGGGTGCAGCGGAGCTAACGCTCTGCGAGGCTCGCACTTGGCGAAGCTCACACAGCGAAACCAGCGCGTAATACAATGCTAAATGCTAAGCACCAGGGTGCAGCGAAGCCAATGCCTGATTAGGTCCACGGGTGACCAAAACACAACCCTCGCTTGGCGAGGCTAGCGGGGTCCGTAGTCCACCAAATCAATAAAAACTGCCAGAAGTTGGTGGCTTTGAGAACACGATCAAGAATCACAATAACAGAAATGAGTCCCGAATGTTGTCTTCATAGCTCTGTCTGGCAGAAGCCCTAAATCTGAAATATCGTTTCATACTGACACTCCTCAGGTAATGATACGGTCTGTCTGATTATATAAGTGATGACTAACCCACTTGCTGCACTGGCTTCCTATGATGTATCCATAAATACAAGAATAGAATGCGAGTCTGAAATTATCCAATGTAGGACAAGGCGATGCACCAGAGTCAAAGAATACCAGAACATAATGATAGCGAATCACATCTGTCTTGCTGCTACCCTACAAGTTTACCCATATCTTGAGTTGGTATAAGGATGACAGGAACTGAAAATGGAAAAGGATGGAAGAGATTCCAAGAACAAAGGAAAGGATGATAAAGAGGGAATAGATAACTTTGTCCTTGCAGTTGGATTGAATAACCACGACTCATGCATTCCGTCACAAATTTCTTTTATCATTAATTTGCCGACTGGTTGTACCGAGGATGTAAGAGCCTAGGCTCCGATACCACCCTGTAACGCCCTGATCCCGTGGGTATGGAGACGTTCGTATACACGTAGATCGGGAATACCCACACGTATATACGCTAAGTATCAGTACAGGCAAGAATCAGAGTACGAAAGTACAGTGGTAACACATAATCCAGTAATAATAACACCAGTACACAGTTATCACAAGGCTGATATAATATCTGAAGAATATATGATCACTAAGAAGCACAAAAGCAGGATGTACAATATGAAATACAGGAAAGTACTCACGAGTGGCAAGATGAAAATCTCGCGAGCCGATCATGAGGAGGCTAGAAGAAAGAGGGTCCGGACAGGCAACTGCTAATCTACGCTCCCATTGTGCCACTCTGATTAGGTACAACAAGGCTACGGTCTAGACTTCAAGATCTGGACATGAGAATTCAGGGTTGTACGACGCAACCCTGCGAGTACATATAATGAAGCCAGATAGCGTGCATAACAGGTATACGTGTACATGATTAAGTGATGTGATCCAAGTATGCAGGTACAAGTAATAACAAATGCCAAAAGAGAATTTAAAGGAACGACAGTAAATCATATATAACGATTAATCTGAAACTAAAAACATGCATAGAAGACAGTATGAAGAGCATAGGTACATGCGGTAAATAAGTTAAACATGTGATAAATACAAGTATGGACAAAACTATTTGTACAAACTCAGATTATGGATTCACGGGACTGATACGTTAAGGGAATAATCCAAACAATGAAACCCTCATCTATATACCACATATCTCATGTCGCCATCGTCTGAGCTTATACAACTTGAGTTGCCCTAAGAGCAACAGAACTATAGTGTGTCGGGAGTAATCGTCATGTGTCATAATGTAAGGGGTCAACTCAGAGTATAACATTATAACTGAAATATAAAGGTGTTACATTTTAATTAATCCAATAATAATAATCAGTACCGTTTGATATTTCAATCGCCTCCCTACCAGCGCCTCACATCACTGATAGTCCATACTAGAGTTCGGACTCTGTAGATTTTACCCGGGTCTGATATGTGAGTACCAGGACCCGAATAAAGGAGAGACCAAATATCACACTTTCCTAATATTATTACTGTTTCTTATGTTCTTATGTTATTCTCATCCCTTTCCCACCAGCGTCCCACAACACGGACAGTTCACGCTAGAGCCCGCACTTTCAGTAGAACTCATCCGAACTCCGATACGCGGGTACCATTATTCGAATAGGGGAGAGACCAAACAACACATGCTCCAGGAGTTATCATTGTACAGGTATGTGTCTGTGTGTGTTAATAGGCACTGAGAATGCTTATCACACTAACACTAGGCAGTACAGACAGGAGGGAGAAAGTAGCCCTACAGATTCAAGAGGTGGCCCCCACAGATTCAAGAGGTGGCCCCCACCACGTGTGTGGTGTGGCACTTTGCTCCATGTGGCACTTTGCTCTGAGGGTTGATATAGGAGGTAGCCCCACAAATTCAAGAGGTGGCCCCCATATATTTAAGAGGTGGCCCCCACCACGTGTGTGGTGTAGCACTTTGCTCTGTGTGGGGAATGGATTCTAGAGGTGGCCCCCACCACGTGTGTGATGTGGCACTTTGCTCCGTGTGGCACTTAGTTCCATTCAGGAACTGCCAGACGCTAGCATGATCGTGGGATACATCCTCGTCATCCCGACACCAGGCATGCTCTGTCAGACACCAGAATGACTGTGCTATTAACATGAGTATGAGTATAGGAGATACAGGAGTACAGGAGATACAGGAGTACCAGATGTCTGGTAATAATATAATAATCATGAATAGGCCAGGTAATACAGGTATCAGGTGTCAGGTATAACATGTCAAGTATCGGTGTTATATATCATGTGTCAAGTATAGCATGGCAAGTACCAGTGTCGGATATCAAGTGTCAAGTATAGCTTGGCAAGTACCAATGTCATATATCAGGGTCAGGTATAGCATGGCATGTACTAGTGTCGGATATCATGGGTCAAATATAGCATGGCAAGTACTAGTGTCGGGTATCATGTGTCAAATATAGCATGACAAATACTGGTGTCGGGTATCATGTGTCAAATATAGCATGGCAAGTACCTGTGTCGGGTATCATGTGTCAAATGTAGCATGGCAAGTACCGGTATCGGGTATCAAGGGTCAAATATAGCATGGCAAGTACCAGTGCCGGGTATTATGGGTCAAATATAGCATGGCAAGTACTAATGTCGGGTATCATGGGTCAAATATAGCATGGCAAGTACCAGTGTCGGGTATCATGGGTCAAATATAGCATAGCAAGTACCAATGTCAGGTATCTGTATCAAATATAGCTTGGCAAGTACCAGTGTTGGGTATCATGTGTCAAATATAGCATGGCAAGTACCGGTGTCGGGTATCATGGGTCAAATATAGCATGGCAAGTACCAGTGTCAGATATCATGGGTCAAATATAGCATGGCAAGTACCAGTGTCAGGTATCTGTGTCAAATATAGCATGGCAAGTACTGGTATCAGGTATCATGTATCAAATATAGCATGGCAAGAACCGGTGTCTGGTGTCATGTATCAAATATAGCATGGCAAGTACCGGTGTCTGGTATCATGTATCAAATATAGCATGGCAAGTACCAGTGTCGGATATCATGTGTCAAATATAGCATGGCAAGTACTGGTGTCGGATATCATGTGTCAAATATAGCATGGCAAGTACCGGTGTCGGGTATCATGTGTCAAATAGAGCATGGCAAGTACCAGTGTCCGGTGTCATGTATCAAATGCAGCATGGCAAATACCGGTGTCGGATATCATGTGATAAAAGTTACAGTGGTAATGACTAGGCATATAATAGTAATAGCAAAGCATATATCAATACAGAAATGTACTTGCATAATGATAAAATTGATGTATGTTAAAAAGAAACTGTACTCGCCTAAATCACCGAAAAATGACGTGAAATCCCGGAACACCAGAAATACGCGCACACCATCAATCCATATATTAAAAATAAACATATATTATTTTTAGAGAGAGAATAGAGAGAAAGAGTTAGAGAGAGAAGTGAGATTTAGAGAGAAGTTTAGAGAGAGAAGAAGAGGGTTTTTAGAGAGAAGTAGAGATTTCTAGAGGGACAACGTCTAAAGAGAGAAGGAGAGATTTCTAGAGAGAAAATGAGAATAGGAGAGAGTAGAGAGAGAAATATTAGAGAGAGGAGAGAGAGTAGATAGAGGGAGAGAGAAGTAGCTGGAGAGAGAATCTAGGATAGAGAGAGATGAGAGAGAGAGAGAGAATAGAGATGAGAGAGAGAAAAGAAAGAGAGAGAGAATGTTGGATTATTTTTAAAAGAGGAAAGGTGGAAAGATGAAAGAAAAAAGAAAGAAGAATAAAGAAACAGAGAAGGAAAGGAAGAAACAGAGAAGAAAAAGGAAGGAAAGAAGAAAGTAGGAAAAGAAGGAAAGAAAGGAGATGGGGGACATGGCCGACAGCCAGGTGGCCGCCGGCGATGGCCACCAGACCTGGGCAGCCGGCGGCCAGCGGTGAGGTGGTGGTGGTGAGGGTGATGATGGGGATGTTGTTTGTTGTTTGTGTTGTTTGTTGTTGTTGTTATTGTTGGTGGTGATGGAGATCTTGAAGGTGGAGTTGATGGTACTGAGGAGGAGATAAAGGTGGTATGGTGAAGGTGTTGGTGGTGGGAATTGGTGGAGTTGTGGTGGAGATGGTGATGGGTTTGGAGGAAAGAGGGGGAGTTGGGTAGTTTGTTAATGATGATGAAGATGAGTAGGAGGAGTTGGAAAAAGTGATGGAGTGGGGTGGCTTGGTGGTGACCGGAGGATGGCCGGAGGGGCGGTGCGCAGCGGTGGTGCCAGAGGTGGCCGGCCATGGTGGGGCCAAGGGAGAAGAAGAAGCAGCAGAAGAAAAGGAGGAGGGAAAAAAGAAAAAGAAAAAGAAAAAGGAACAAGGGTGATTGAAAGGGGGAAGATTTATTTATTTAAAAGGAAAATTGATGTGATGGGACATGGGATTGGCAGGTGATGTGATTGGGGGAAGTGGTTGTGTCAGGGGTTGACTTTGGGAAGGAAAAGAAAAAGAAATGAAGAAAGAAAATAATATTATTTAAATAGGATAAAAATTGACTATTTCAGAATCGCTCCGAAAAATTCTCAAAATAGAAAATATTATTTTAAGATGTCTGATGAAATCGGATTCAAGAAATTCTATGTAGATTTCAAATTAAAAATCCTAAAATCTTCCGGCGGTACTGGTCGACACCAAAACCGGTAGATTTTCGATAAATTCTGAAAAATCTCAAAAATGTCTTTAGTTAGAAAATAAAGAGGTAATGTGAAGGCCTTTTCCAAAAATTTAACTCCATTTGAAAACTAAAAATCCGGGAATCAGTCAGCGACGCCGACCAACACCGGTTTTAGAGATTTTACAGAAAAATTCTAAAAAATTCTAAAAAAATCATGAAAAATCTAGAATATTAGAAAACGATGTTTGAAACTAAAATTGGTCAAATCGGATTGCTAGAGATGCTAATTCGAGCAATACACTAAGATCGGGACCCCGGTCCAGATTAGGGCTAACTCTAAGTCCACGAATGCGGATCCAATACAAAACAATCATACTAATAATCATAAAATAAAAATAAATACAAAATTAAGTCAAATAAATATGATAGAAAAATAGAATACGTATCTAAGTACGTATTCTAGGAACGGGGTGTTCAATTTCATGGTCACTTCTAACCGATTTTGATGATTTAATAGTAGCTTGCAACTTGTTATGTGGTATGGATGTGCTGTTTGAATGTAGAAGAACAATCTTATGAGTCATGTTTTGTATCGTCTCTTGAAGCGAAGGATTAGAGATGGCCAAGGATCCATGTGAGGCAACTATCACTAAGAGGTTATCATGGTTGTGGAGCAATTAGTAGTTAGTAGCCATGAGTTTTCTTTTATCTTGTTTTAAAAATCAATTTCAAAACTCTTCTTTTATCTTTTCATCGTTGTTTTCACCATCTTCTTAGTTCACCTTTGTTTCATCTTCTTTTTGTTTTCAAAACGATTTCTCTTTCATTTTCACACTGCCGTTTTATTGCCTTCTCCATCTATCACTTTGGATTTCTTTTATTTTCTTTTCTCTTCTCATTCCTTTATAAAGAAGAAATTGTTAACAACCGACATGAACAAGAACTATTAATGCTTCTATCACCTCCCGTCCCTCTAGATTCGACCCGTTGAGCCAATGTTATAACGAAAGTATCGAGGGAACATTAGCACATATATAATTTCACTGATTTCATAAATACACAATTTCAAGTGCTCATTTCGACCCGATCAGAAGGCTAGAGAAGAGATGACCTCTCAAAAGAAGAAAGTAATCGCCTTCAAAACCTCTTCCACCATCTCCGACGAAGAAGATGAAGAAGAACTCTCCCTCCTTGTGAAGAATGTTAGGAAAATGTACAACAAAGTAAAATTTCAAAATAGAAAAATATGACAAGGAAAGGAAGAAAAGAAGATCATTTGCTTCAATTGCCGGAAGCCGGGGCACATCGTTGCGGAGTGTCAAAAATAAGAGCAAACCTTCCACCTCCAAGAAGTCATACAAGAAGAAGGCTTTCAAGGCTACATGGGATTCGGAAAATGAATCCGACGAAGAAGTTGACACAGCTCACATGTGTTTCATGACAAATGATAACACAAATAAGGTAACCCCCGAATCATCTATTAATGATTGTGAATTATCCATGGATGAATTAGGGAAGCTTTTGAAGAATTATCTCACAATTTTGATTTTCATAAAAAGAAATATTTAAAAATGAAAAAGAAAAATGAAACTCTCAACCATAAAATTTTCATGCTCACAGAAGAAAAGGATGATTTGTTTTCAACTCTCACATCTACTCAAAAAGATTTTGATGCTTATAAGACTTCATGTAAAGCTAAATTTATTTTAACAGATAAAGATGAGATTTTCATGCTAAAGAATAAAATTAACTCTTTGAGAGAAATTTTAAAAAAATGTGAATTTGACAAAGCTAGATTGCAGGCAATATTTCCTAAGAAACTTATTCCAAAGAATCAAACTCATGCTACACACACCCATACTCATAAATCACAACATGTGCACACACATCATGCTAAACACACACCACAAACCAAACATGTTCACACTTTACACACTCATCATGCTTTCATTTATGATAAAATTTATGCATGCACTTATTGTGGCCGAAAAGGTCACTTGGCTATATTTTATTTTGATAGAATAATGCCTCAAATAATCATGTTTGGGTTCGTAATGCTAACATTAAAGGACCCAAGAAAATTTAGGTATCAAAATCAACAAATATGTTACATGATGTAGGTACACTCCAAAGCTCAAAGACGTAAGTGTTGGCCCAGAGGCCCTTCACTCTAGTTTTGATGATGATTAACTCATGCAGTTATAGTTTACTAATAATCTTGTAATATTTAGTTTCACATATTTGATCAAGATATTGTAGGTGATTAGCTTCAACAAAGGTGTTTTGGAGCTTTTTCACATGGTGATTTAAGAGCTCGAGCGTCAAGTTCACATCTAGCACTCGATTGGAGTCAAGCTTGATGGATCACGTTTGGATTGAGTCGACTTGGAGACGGAGTTCTATAAGAAACTTCAGTTTGTTTAGTTTAGTTTATATTAGATCTTGTGTAAAGATTAGATAGTGTTGATATGCTCAAGTTCACAATACACACACAAGTTTAAAGTTTTATGTTTTAAGTTTATTGGTTTTTGGTTTTCAGTTTAACCAATATTGGATTTCATGTCAAAAACATAGAATATCTTTCATGTATATTGAATTCTATTCATATACAACATGCTTAAAAGTTGTTTAAGTATCATGCTTTTGTATTTACATGTGTTTTGAAAAAATCGGATTTCATTTCAAAATTTTAAGTTTTGAAAAAACAGTTTTTGGTTTAAGGCAAATTTTCAATTTCAAAAAAATGGTTCAAATTGTTTAAAATATGTGTTGAATTTTTATCACCCATATTGTATTTCAAATATCTAATAAGAACTAATTTTTGTGGAATTTATGTGATTTTATGGGATTTAATTAAAGATAAAAACTCAAGTTTTTAAATCCTAAAATGGCTGGACTGGCTGTCTGCCGTTCGACCGGGCCGGTGACCGCGGCAGAAGTCGGTCGACCGGTCCGGTCGACCGACGTGCACAGGGCGTGCACGCAGCCAGGCTGGTGGGCCGGTCGACCAGGTCGGTCGACCGCCAGAGAGCTTCTGCTCTCTGGAAAGGCCTCAGTCGACCGACCAGTCGACCGGAGAGAGTTCTGCTCTCTGTATCTAGCTCCGATCGACCGGTCAGAGAACCGTTGCTCTCTGAATCCGGCCCGGTCGACGAGCAGTTGACCAGTGGGCTCAACGGTCATAAATTTGACCGTTGGCCGGTCAACCGGAAGGGCAATTTTGCCCTTTGCCTACTGCCAACGGGCAGATTGTTATGGGGCTATAAATACCTCATATTTGAGCTGATTTTTACAAGTTTTTAGAGAGCAAAATTTTCAATCTTTACAAGTGTTTAATAGCAAGTTTTCAAAAAAGTTTTTGGGTTTAAAAGATCATTCTTTATTTGTTTTTAAAGTGTTGGAATTTCAAAGAAATTGAGTCTTTTGGGAATTGGTTTTTGATCTAAATTTCTATATCTATTTAGAGATTTTTCCCAAGTGATTTTATTTGTTCAAAACACTTTATTTTCTTACACTTGAGCTTATCTATCTATCATATCTATTAGGATCTATTTTGTAAGAAAAATTGGTTTATGGTTGAGAGAGACCACCAAGTGTTGTTAACCCTCCTTGATTTGTGACATCCTCTAGTGAGAGGTGATTGTGTTTGATATCCCTCTAGCGAGAGGTGATTATAGAGGTTGTGTTGGAATCCCTCTGAGTATAGAGGTGATTGTTGTTGTGTGACTAAGTGCCCTTATCCCTCAAGTGTGAGGTTGATAGTTATTTGGCTTAGTACTTTGCCTCTAGTGAGAGGTTGTATTAGTTGAGAGAGGAGTTATGTATTCCCGGTTTGTATTTGCTCAAATCCTCAATGGAGGTTCCCTTTGTGGGAAGTCCTGTGTGGACGAGTTAGTGAAAATCCTTCTGTGTGAAGGCGGGAACGTAGAGCTGTGTGCTCAAACCTCGAAACATATCTTTGTGTTTGCGTTTGATCCACTTTCTCTAACTCTCTCTTATTTATCTTGCATTGATTCATATTGTCATATCATATACATGCTTGGTTTGTTTGTGTGCCATACTTGTGTTAACCAGAGAGTTTCATATAGCACCTCAACTCTTATTCAGAGAAATCAAGAGGAGTCAGTCCAGAGCCCTTCACTAGAAATTCGGCTACACTTTTTGTTTACACTAAGTGTGTTGCATTTAGTTTTAAATTTTGCATCATTTGTCATTAGATTAGCCTTATACCTATTCACCCCCCCCCCTCTAGATGTACTTTCAGTAAGGAGCGTGGATCTTGATAGGGGTTGCTCAAGGCACATGACATGGGATATCAACAACTTTGCAACCCTATCAAGGGACCATGAAGGTGGCACCATCACCTTCGGGAATGACTCCAATAGAAAGATTGTTGGTATAAGTAACATTAAACTTGGTTCATCTCCTATGATTGAGAATGTTGTTTTATTTGATGGCCTCAAGCATAATCTCTTGAGTGTTAGTCAACTTTGTGATAAAGGTTTTAATGTGATTTTTGATGACTTCGCTTGTAATATATTTGATAGACAACTAATGCATGTATACTTTTCAGATTTCATGAAAATAATGTATACATGATTGATATGTCTAATATGCAATGCAATGCCACATTTTGAATGCCTTCAATGATGACTCTTGGTTGTGGCATAGGAGACTAGGTCATATTTCTTTTGACCATCTATCTAGAATAAACAAAAAGAAAATGGTAAAGGTATTCCTTACTTGAAATTTGAAAAGGACGCATTTGCGATGCGTGCCAACTTGAAAAACAAACCAAGTCCTCTTTCAAATCCATTAAGGATATCATGACATCACGACCCTTAGAGTTAATTCATATGGATTTGTTTGGTCCTACTAAAACCAAAAGTCTAAGTGTGATCATTTTACTTTTGTATTGGTTGATGATTTTTCTCATTTTACTTGGGTTTTTTTAAATATAAAAATCAGCCTTTTCACATTTTCAAATGTTAGGAAAAGAGTTGAAAAGGAAAAGATTCTTCAATTTTACGAATAAGGAGTGATAGAGGTGGTGAATTCATTACCCAATCATTTATCACTTTTTACAAAGAACATAGAATTAAATATGATTATCTTGCCCTAGAACTCCACAACAAAATGGAGTAGTTGAGAGGAAAATCGAACACTACAAGAAATGGCTAGGACTATGATAAATTGAACGGTCTCCCTCAATACCTATGGGTTGAGGCCGTAAACACATCATGTTACATATCAAATAGGAATTATTTTTGCAAAAATACTTCTAAACTTCTTTCGAAATTTACTATTCAAGAAAACTAATGTTTCTTATTTTTAAATTTTGGTTGTAAATATTTTGTTTTAAATACTAAAGATATTTAGGTAATTTTGATGCAAAATCTTATGAAGCTATTTTCGTTGGATATTCTAACACTAGTAAAGCCCATAGTCTTCAATAAATCTACTATGACTATTGAAGAATCTATACATGTAAAGTTTGAGGAATTTAATGTCTTTATTGAGAATGATATAGAAATAGATTCCTTAGGTGAAGACATGGAGAGGATAACCTTAAAAACTCACCTATACAAGAAGACAAGCTAAAGATTAATGTGCAAAGTGAAGCTCAAGTGGAGCCAACACAACCACTTTCAAAGGATTAGAGATTCACTCCACATCATCCCAAGGATCTCATTATAGGTGATATATCAAAGGGGTAACTACTCGTTTCAAACTCCATGATCTTTGTGCTATTATGCTTTTATTTCTCATTTGAACCAAAGAACATCCTCGAAGCCGAGGGCGACTCATATTGGTTGCTTGCCATGCAAGAAGAGCTCAATCAATTTGAGCGCAACCAAGTTTGGCGTCTTGTCCCTAGACCGCATGATAGACCAATAATTGGCACTAAATGGATTTTTAGAAACAAGTTGAATGAGTCGGACAATGTTGTTAGGAATAAGGTAGGTTAGTGGCTCAAGATTACACCCAAATCGAAAGTATCAATTTTGAGGAACCTTTGCACCCACAGCACAGCTTGAAGCCATACGGATAACACTTTCTTTTGCCTCCTATAAAGATTTTAAACTTTTTCAAATGGATGTCAAAAGTGTCTTTTTAAATGGTTTTATTGAAGAGGAGGTGTATGTTGAACAACCCCCAGGGTTTGTTGATTTTACACATCCGGATTTTGTTTTCAAACTAGACAAAGCTTTATATGGTTTAGAACAAGCTCCTAGAGCTTGGTATGAAAGACTATCATCATTTCTTATTTCTAATGATTTTGTTAAGAAAAAATAGATACCACTTTGTTTACTAAACATGTTGATAATGATATTCTTATTGTTCAAATATTTGTTGATGATATTATATTTGGATCTACTAATGAAAAACTTTGCAAAGATTTTGAATCATGTATGAAGGATGAATTTGAGATGTCTATGATGGAAGAGCTTAACTACTTCCTTGGTCTCCAAATCAAGCAAAGGAGTGATGGGATTTTTATAAACCAAGCCAAATACACGAAGGAACTCACCAAGAAATTTGAGCTTGAAGGGAAAAGATAAGCAAAACTCCCATGGCTACCACAACAAAACTTGACAAGGATGAATAAGGTATAAATGTAGACATTAAACTCTATCGTAGCATGATTGATAGTTTATTATATTTAACGGCTAGTAGGCCGGATATTATGTTTAGTACACGGGATTCGTATCTTTCCCTATGCTACTATACAGACCTTGTTGCTCTCGGCAATTGTTGACCAGTGCTATTTTCATAGAAAGATTTCCCTCGTTATCGTCAACTATTCGTTTGCATATCACACATGCTTCCGAATCCGCATCCCCTTTCTTTGATCCGATTCTTCCACATATGCATAGTGGTTTACTGAACTTTCCGTGACCATCTATGTGCTAGATTCCAATCTTGTCCTAAAGAATTCCATTTGATTGCAGTAAAATACATTATTAGATATCTTAAGGGCACTATTGGAATGGGCTTGTGGTATCTGAAGACCAGACAGTTTTCCATGATGAGTTTTTCGGATGCTGACTATGCCGGTTGTAGAGTGGATAGGAAGAGTATAAGTGGAACCTGTCAGTTTCTAGGAAATTGTCTTGTTTCCATAGTCTTCCAAGAAACAAAATTTTGTAGCTCTCTCAACCGTCAAGGCGGAGTATGTTACGGCCGAGGCTTGTTGTGCACAAGTCCTTTAGATGAAACGTACTCTCCATGACTATGATTTGCATTATGACCATATTAACATATTTTGTGATAATACTAGTATTATTCATATGACTAAAAATGCAAATCAATATAGTAAGACAAAGCACATAGAAATTCGATATCACTTTCTTAGAGATCATTATAAGAAAGGTGATATTGAAATTGATTATGTTTTCCACGGATTTTCAACTTACAGATATTTTTACTAAATCACTAGATTATGATAGATTTTCATTTACTTGTGGTGAATTAAATATTTGTATTATGGATTCATGAGGTTTTTACAAATGCTCTTCAAAAATGCTTTGTTGGCTTGACCCTTTTTGATGCATGACAAAAAAGGGGGAGAAATATTTTGAGTTATTATTCTTTACCATGCATTCATTTTGTTATAATTTGTAAAGTTCATTTGTTTTGTAAAGTTCATAATATTTCTTTTTTTATACTTGATAGATAGCATAATTTGAGGAGGAGTTT
The DNA here is from genome assembly GCA_038442645.1 of Agave tequilana. Lineage (NCBI taxonomy): Eukaryota > Viridiplantae > Streptophyta > Magnoliopsida > Asparagales > Asparagaceae > Agave > Agave tequilana. The sequence goes on along the minus strand of JAVJIF010007281.1, from coordinate 21,685 downwards.
TTCAAGCTCTTTCACATTTTTGTTCTTAAATAACTCATATGTTTTGTCATCATCAAAAAAGGGGAGATTGTTGGCCCAAGGTCACAAGCACCCAGTTTTATGGTTTGATGATAACAAATATATATAGTTATTTTTACTAATCAAGTTTAAATGTTTAAGATTATTTCAGGTTCTAAGGATTCAAGAGATTTCTTCTTCTAAAGGAAGGTATTATAGACTCAAGAAGACTCAAATGCGGGATCAAAACTTAGTGCACTCAACCGATGCAAATGGAGAAGCTCGATTGAAGATATTGTAGTCACCTAGACTCTTTTAAGATTTTAGTATGTTAAAGAGTAAGAATATGATAGAAGTGCTCAAGAAGTTATACACAGAAAATACACTTTTCAAAAATACAAGTTTTGGACAGTATTGATTTTGTTGCATGTTTGGTATTTATACATGTTTCATAATTTTTCAAATTTTCATATCAAGTTTAGAACATGTATTTTATCTCCTATATTATGCTACATAATCCTCAAACCAATACAAAATATTTTTAAAATATTTCAAAGTTCAAAATATGTTTAAAGTCTATTTCAGGCCATAACGGTCGACCGTAGATGTTTCAAGCCAAAACGGTCGATCGGACGGTCGATTGGGCCTTTTGGTCGTAGGCATGCACGTCTGTGTACATTTGTCGATCGATCGGGTCGGTGATCGTTAACCCCTGCAGTCGACTGACCGGTCGACTGACTGCAAGGGCCTTACTCTCTGTTTGTGTCAGTCGATCGGGCCGGTCGACCGACAGTTCAAAATTTTCTTTTTAAAATGTCCTGCGATCGATCGGAGCCAACGGTTATATTTTAAGTGACTTGCCGGTCAATCGGTCGGTCGACCGGCAGTCGTCCAGGTTGGCATAACGGTTACATTTCGAATTTGTTTTGATTTTAATAAGTTCCAACGGTCATTTTATGTTTCCAAGAGGTCAAACTCACCTCAAATCACCTGACTTCACTCTTGAATGTTATCATACCTTGCTTATAAATAGAGGGCATGGGTTTTGATTTTCAACAAGAAAATATCCAAGTTTCAAGTGTTTTCAAGAGAGAATGTTTTTATAGCTTTCTATTTTCAAAGTTCTTTCTATAGGAAAGTTTTTCAATTGGTTTTTAAGTCTTCAAAATCTTTGCTACTGAAATTTTTCTCTCACTTAACTTCTTGAGTCTCAATTCATACTCCACTCTATAAGAAGTTGTAAGAGAGTGTTTGTAGTCTTACTAGATCACCAAGTGACTTGTATTCTATTGAGTTGTGGTTCCTCTTGTGTGGAGGATAATATTGTTGGAGTTGGGTACTCCGGTCTTGAGTAGACCAAGTTGTAATCCCTATGGTGTAAGGTTCCTTTGTGGAAGTTTCCTTAGTGGATTTAGTGGTAATTTTTATAGTGGTGAAGGCGAGAACGTAGAACAGTGGTTCGAACCTCGAAACAAATTCTCTTGTGTTTGCGTTTGTTTTGATCTTGCTCTTTATTGCTTTCATTTACTTGTGATTTTATTTGCCTTGCTTTTCATTTTAACACTCATTCCATCACTTTGCATTTTCGGTCTACACTCATATCAACAAGGAAGCAATTAAGTACTTCAACTCATCATCTAGAGGAATCAAAGAGGAGAAGTTTTAGAGCCCTTCACCAGGAATTCGGCTTCAAATCCTTATTTTCAGTGACCGCTTGCACGTTTCATCTCAACTAGTTTTAAAAGTGCATTTGATTAGCATAACACCTATTCACCCCCCTCTAGATGTTTTTCACAAGAGTCATACTCATCTTTTCTGGTCTCATCGATTCAAAATAAACAACCATCAGTCCTGGACTTGAGTATGGAGCTCTTGCATGAGTCCGAGCAACAAACTCAATATCTGATAGACTCACAATTTCATCATAATTTTCAAAATTAACTTCCATACTCACCTTTTCAAGAAGAACCGATTGTAAAGAGTATAGAAGACATGATTCAGACTCAAAATTTTGTTACCTGATCTATAAGTAGATTAGACTCAATAATGAGCGAATTGATCAATAAGGATGAGGAAAATCTTTCTGGTCAACCTTTGACCAACTCTTATATCTCTAACTCTATTGATTGAACCCAAGAATCATGTTATTTTGGAAATCAAGATTCAATTTCAGCACACCCATTTGAACTTGACCAAACTCCAAGTTTTAAAAGTCACATTGATATTTTGGTAAGTTATCCCTTTTCTAAAAATGAAATTGAATATGAATGTGATCCTGAACCTCAAGTTGGTAATCTCATTTCACTTTTTGATTCAATAATAACTCGGGTATCTTTATAAGATTTTTTTCATGTTCCGGAGTCAACATTGAATCATGTACCAGTACATGATGAAATGAAATCACCAATATTTTATGATCACATTCTGTTGATGAAAAGTGTGTGAAACGTCAATTCTTTGATTTTGACCCATTTTTGAACCTATTTCGTCTCACACTTTTGAATCTCGACTTGATCTAAGTCAATTTCATGAGTCAGTATTTGTTCATGTTCTGTTTGAGCCCAAATCAACCATCTTCCATAATCACACTTCATTGTTAGACAATATGTTGAACAAAATGACTCAAGAATTATTTTTAAAAATTGAAAATTGGATGGGAATAATTTTTAAATAAGATGATTCACTCAATCATTGTTTTAATGGGTTATATTCGAGAGGTCACTGGTAGGTTCCTGCAAAATTCACAGTCTCTAAATTAGGCCGCATTTTGTGGAATAATCAGATCACCACCGGAACCACCACCTTGAAGTAATTTTTCCTTTCCTATTTGTTTCATGCATATGCACATTCACGATGCACTAAGGACAATGCATGAGATAGTGTGGGGGAGAATTTACTAACGTAGGTTATTCTAAACTTTCTTTCTTTTACATTTTTTATAGAAAATTTTTAGATTTTTTTATATAAAAACCCTTTTCTTTTCTTTTATAAAACTTTTTGAAATAAGAGAAATAGTTTTGATTTAATTTTAAGAAAGTTAAGAGAATCTTAGGAATTAAGAAGACCTAAGATTATGAATTCTTAAACCGAGTCAAAATCATAGATCTTGTTTAAATTTTAGAATGAGAAAGTTATATTGGAAAGATAATTTGATCTCGACTTTTTTATCTTAGATATATGCACTTCACACTTACACAATTTTTTGGGATTGAAATAAAGATGAAAATGTCATAAAAAATAAAAATCATAAAAATCACTTATTGAAGCTAGGTAGTTATGCCTCAAGAAGCGTGATTATTCACGCCTAAAATGGTGGACAGAAATAGAATAATCTCCTTTAATTTTGTGGCATTGTTTACTCGAGTCCTTAAGCCTAAGGGATGTTTTCTCATCTGGTTCCCTAAAATCATCTGGTTTGGGAGTAACCGGTTAAAGGTTCACTATCCGGATAAGCTAGAAAGCATAAGAAAACTAAGGAAAGAATTTTTTTTGATATAAATAAATGGCATAAAAATTTGAGTCGATATCCCAAAAATCTTCACAGTTCACAAAGTGCATATTTTCTAAAGAGTTTTTATGAAAGATCAAAAAATCGATTCAATTTTAAATTCTTACATTTAATTTATAACAAGATTTTGCATTTAGACTTAGTTTAAGGAAGAATAATTTCTGGTTAACCTATGACCTAAGATCACATAAATTTTCGCAAAAAATATTTTAGCACTTTTCTCTATTTCAAAATGCGTTTTCAAAATACTAACATTTGATTTCTTTCTTTATGGATTTTGTGGGTGTAATCAGCTGAAAACTTTCAGGAGATAAAACTCCTCCTCTAGGGGAAACCTAGAGGTTTAACGGCTTGTTGCACATGCTCAGTGCAATTGCGTCGCCTGCGAAAGTGGTGTAATAATTTTCTTAGTTAATTTTTCTATTTTACTCAAGATGAGTAAAAGATAAGTGTGGAGGGTGTGATTAGTCTCTAAATATGTATATTTCATACCATATTTTCACATTTATTCAATATTAAATTTTGTTAATAACACCTCTCCTTGCATATTCCTAGGTCCATGATGTGGAATGAAGAAGAAAGTCCAAAAATCACATTTATTTGGTGATTTAAAGACTACAAAAATAATCATTGACTATGGAAGGAGGATCTGTCAAAACTAGGTGCACATATTCAGAAACCTGAAGGTACAACCGACAGGGGGGACATACCGACAAGACATGACAGGTGGCACCGCGTGCTCCGCGGCTCCTTTATGGAGCCGCGCATCAAGATTTGACGCACGGCCTCGTGACACCCCCTTAGTTCCCCCCTTGGCCTATAAATACCCTGAGATTGTCAGACATAGAGGAGAGTAGTTTTTAGGGTAATTTTCTTTCTTTAGTTTAGGTTAGTTGTTCTTCTTCTTCCTTTTTTGTATTTTTCATTTCTTCTAGATCATGTAATAGGAAAGAGAGTAGTACATAGGATGAAAGTAAGAGTTCTTTTGATGGAGGGTGACACTCTATGAAAGATTCTCTCCTTATCTCTATTGGTTTTCTTCTCTCTAAGTTTTTACATGCTTAGCTTTTTCTCTCATAGCAACTAACCACTAACTTGCTAACTCCTTACTTCATAATTCACATGATTCTAATAGCCTCTACTTGGTCTTGCTCTTGCAAGAGCCATTGATGACTCAAGATGATGGATTATAATACTCTAACATCTAACTCTCTAACAAATTATCATTACTTTACTTCATGTTTGCTCTAGTTAGTTTTGATGGTTTAAGTGTAGCTTGCACTTGTTTATTTGAGTTTGAATGTGATGAGTGATTTTATGGGTCATGCTTTGTAAAGCTCTTGAACCAAGAACTAGTGATGGTTAAGGTACATGTGTGGCAAGTATCACTAAGAGGTTAACGTATTGGTGGAGCAATTAGTATTTAGTAGCCATGGGTTTTCTTTCCTTTTTACTTTGTTTTAGAAATAAATACAAAAGTCACAAATACATTCTCTTCAATGTTTCTATCTTTGTTTTCACCGTACTCTTCTCTTTTAATTCTTTTTCTTTTCTTTCCATTCTTTGAAACATAGAAGAACCGTTAACACACACGTGAACATACCGGTAAAGTTTCTATCGCTTCTCGTTCCTGTGTATTCGACCTGTTTAACCTCTATGTTATAACGGAAGCATTAAGGAAGTCAAAGCACACACATTTTAATTAGTGATTTTAAAACGACACTTTTTGTGCACGGTTTTCCCCGATCAGCCATATATTCTGGATGTTTACAACATATCAGTTCCAATAGGAAGATATTTTTTCATACACTTCGATTCAAGGGGGAGAAGTCTCCATAGAGAATTCTACTACAAACAAAGTGATTGGCGAAGAAATAATCTAGTTCCAGTCTCATAATGGATGCATCACTGCTCTTCAAGGCGTTCATCATGTTCTCAAATCAAGATACAATCTCATCTCTCTTGGAGCCCTACAAGGAGAAGGGTTCTGTTTCACTTCGAAAGGTGATCTTATGGAAGTTTTCAAAAAGGCTCATGTGATGTTTCACGCCAAAAGTGTCGGCAATGTGTATATATTAAAAAATTCAAAAATTACAATTGGTGGATTGCAATTATCCTCGGCTTCGGAAGCGGCGGTTGTGGAACAATCAGAGACTACTATAGTTTCGAGCTCGGATGTTTAGTTGTACCCCGAAGAGAGATTAGGATTAGGCGTGCAAGAAGATAGTGCAACAAGATAGTCCAGATCGTTACTCCTATGATGGAGCAAATTCCCATAGATCTTGTGTAGGTCAAGGAGATTGTTGGGTAATAAAGTTCAGATTGAGCCTGAACTTATTCAACCTAATCTAGTTGTGAACCCCATGAGGGGGTTATAGAGAAGAGGGAGTGAGATGGAGATGAAATTAAGTTTGTTTAATTTTGCGTGGATGTCAGCACATGGAGCATGGTGGCTATTGTTGGACTTGGTCGTATTCAAGTCAAGGGGGAGATTGTTAGGATTATGACGTGAATACGTCGTGAAGGCTGATTAATGTCGGATCTGGCAGTTTCCTTTTCTGGATCTGTTTTGAGTCCGAGTTGGATTCAAGATTTCTTATTCTGATTGATGGAGATTGTTTAGGACTAGGAGAGTTCTAGGCCTATAAATAACCCTTAGGGGTGACCTTCAATGTATTCCAAGAGAATCCAATGAATTTGTAATTTCTAAGAGTGTAATTCATCTAGGTGAGAAATTCGTGAGAGAAGTTTAGCCACAAGGGTTCGCTGTTCTTGGCGACCATCAAGGACTTGTAGTCTTCTCAGCGTGAGGTGTAAGTAATTCTTATTGTACTCTCTCAAAGTTTTAATAAAGTTTCTCCCCTCTTCTTCTGTGGACGTACACACGATCTATTTGATCGATGAAACCACGTTATATTGTGTGTTGGCTTTCTATCTACTTTGAAATATCTTCTTCTTCTCTTCTTCATGTTGCCTTGGTAGATCATGTGGTTTGTTTCCGCTGCGCCGCCCCAGTCGATCCGGTCGTGGGGCGCCTTTCCCCTGAAATCACAACAATTGATATCAGAGCATACAGAGTGTTTTCCAATAGGGTCAGCATCTTTCAGAAAAGAATTGAGGAGTTTGCCGAGGGAGAGAATGTTTGGGCTTTGACCCTAATGGGGGTGCAGTTGAGGAAGAGTGCTTCCCCACGAATCATCAAGGTATTGTTCTTCAATTGATGAACAGGAGTTGGGTGTGCAAGTTGAAGAGCAAGTAGAATATGGTGATAATTTTCCGGCTTCTGAAGAGGGTAGCAAGGTGAAGGTTGCAATGAAGATGCTCAAGAATCAGTGTAAAGCACTTGACCTGCAGCTTGTGATCTTACATTATTGCAATGAAGTCATGTGTGATGTGAGTGATTCCACGGATTCCATGCTCTGATGGCTGCAGCTATTGCTCCATCAACAGAAGTTGGGCAAGACAACAAGAGCAGTATACTTTTGAGGTACAAGCAGATTGCTAGCATCATCAGTGAAGGAAGCAGTAACGAGGTAATAGGCAGTGGAAAGTTGTCAGTTGAATGTGAGGAGGAGTTACAGATCTTTGATCCTGGTGGTGTGTTGGATGATGTTAAGGGGTTTGTGATTGCACTTAATGAGGAATTGTTTGACAAAAGGAAGATCCAAGTGAAAAAATGAAGAATGTTGTGACTTAATGAGGAATTGGTAACACAGTTGGCCTTATTGCCCTGATGATTGTGGGCAAGTTCTGGCTCAAGTACCACTCTGTAAGCAGCTACAATTCTGGGAACAATGCAAGGATTGAGTCAAGGGTTCCCTGTCAGAAGTTGAGGAGTGAAATTCTCAAGGAACATATAAAAATGTAATGAGAAGACCTGTTCACTCCCCGAGTGGCTGTCGTGGGATTAGATTCTTGTGGATTGTCTACCATTTACTATTTTGAGGAACATGTTAGTGATTTTTTTTGTTTAAAGAGAAAGAAACGCGTATTAAATAACTGTGGACAATACAACATATTTTTGTTATAGTGTGAAAATGTAGACAAAAAAAAGAAAATTAGAATTGGCGCAAGTATTACACAACATCTTAATCTAGGAATGTAAACGGTTCACATACTGGTGTTATCGTATCTATATTCTTTTTTGGTGTTATCATATCTATATTCCTTTTCTTATAGCGGATACGAATATGAAAGATAGTGCTTTGAATATTGATGTAAATTTCCATACTTATCTAAAATGAAACTGGATTCGCATTGGATACAAATATTAGCCGGATAATATTGTATATCTCAGATATATTCGTTAGGAAAACAAGTTCAAACTTTAATTTAGACCTATTTTACATTAAAATAAAAAAATATATATCAATTTACCCAGCTTGTGATGCTAGATAAATTTTAGAAACATGCAACAAAACATCTTTTTGAATTCTAACATGCATTAGATTATTTCGATATCCATTGGGATATTTTATAGTTCGCCAATATCCGTATTTCGCAAATACAAGATATATATAGTATCTGTCTCGAAGCAGATTATTTGTATCCATTTACGTTCCTACTTTGATCCATTCGGTATGCACAAAAAAAATAAAAAAATAAAAAAAGACGTGCCAAAGAATGACAATAACAACAAAACTAAATTAGCACGCGGTAGCTAATTCTCCATAAATCACAATTGCATTTACAAGCTTTCACAATCTAACCACTGGCTAATGTGACATTTCACCTGCTGTTCTCATTAAATCTTGACCATCTTACATCTTGCAATCCGTTTATTAGATCGCAACTGTAATTACAGACTAATCACAATCTAGCTGTGAGATACTACTGGACCACCTGCCTTCAGTAGCCAATACATAAAAATATAAACCACATTGCAACACCAAGTCTTTCTTGTTTTGACAGCAAATCTGGAAAATTAGCCAACATTGCATGATCAAATTAAGTGAAATTTTGGGTTAACTGCATCACCCGTCTATTACGAGTAATAAAAAATAAGATTAATAAAAAAATAATGTGATGCGTGCATTAGAAGTTCTAGTACAAAATAAATGATCCAAAAAAACTGAGATCGCAGATTCATGATCTTAATGACTTGAACAAATACAATGCTCACAAATCCTGTCTAAAACAATTGACATGGCATCCCAAAACAAACCAACCTGCTGGTCATGAAAAACTCTCTTATTTCACAACCTTCAATGATATTTCGAAAAAAAGAAAGCAGTATTTTGAAATGTATAAAAAAAAACAATATTTGTTTAACTTTCTTCAAAATGAAACACTAGCTGAGAGAAGTAATACTTCCAACAATTGTTAAAATAAATACAAGGAATTGTAATATGAATAATTAGCCTCTCCTCACTCAGTTGAGGTTTCAAAGGTGACAGAGCAAGAACCACATTGGCATTTTATTGTTGATTTCTAAAGACACTAAACAAAATTAAATTAACATTCTATTACTACAGTGTCCGATGCTTTAAACAAAAACAGATGAATATGTAAATTCTGGTACAAATGCACTATTTAGAGAAAATAATCATCAAAGAACTCTAAAATCATCAAAGAATAGGATGACACTATTACCATACCGCCCAATAACTGAGACAAACAGATGGATGTATACACTCAAGTACAGGATACGCCACTCTTGAGAATAATGAAACAGAAGAACATGTTAAAATCATAAATGAAAGGGCATAGCATCCAACTTCAGGCCTGGCTCAGCTCACAGATGGGTAGTCGCTAGTTCAAGTTCTAATGTACACAAGAAAATAAAGAAAAGATCATGGCAGATTAGATTCATAATGGCAACAGAGAAGGGGAAAAAAACTTTGCCAATGAAAAAAATCTAAGAAACATATCACATGGGCACATACAATTATACATTTTGTCACTGCATATACAATTATACTGGCTGTCACTAACTGCTATACAATCTCAGATTGTTAAGTCAGGAGGGACACTGATGGAAGCAATGGAAACAAAGATATTGACAATATTAACAAAACATGGAACAAATGAGGTAATCAGTTACTCTAGATCATAAATCAAACATGTGACTGCTAAAATGAGTAATATCAATCCATTGAATAAAGTGATTCCTTATTACCTAATTAAGATATCAATATCACTAGTAAAAGAGAAGCATACTGATCTATAAAATTTTCCAACAAAGACCTCAACTACACATGGTGCCCAACAATACAAAATTGTTGGGTTTGGTTGTGCAGTATTGTTTCTGCTGTCATTCACACCTAACAATCAAGTATTTGAGAAGAATTTCTTAGGATTACCATATAAAATGATGTCTGGGAGCCAACTTCACCTTTGACCACTGTTCAAACACTATTGAGTCTGTAATCACTAATTAGATCAGAATTACCAACTAAGCACATCAATTCACACCCATCTATGACCACCAGCATCATTGTTTGCAAAAATAAAAAATAAAAACCCAATTAATGACAGTGAACTCGTTTCAGTATGTTAAGCAGACATAGAATGGAGCGCCAGAACCCACTAGACTTAACAAGATTTACCAGAAGTTGAAAGAGGAAACGATTTTAGAGCATTAATATTACTCAAGTAAGTTGATTGGCCCACATAGTACAAACAGAGCAGCTTAACCATGACACTGTCAACAGGAAGCATTCATAGCAAGCATCATACTGATATGCATAAGCTAGCTCGATCACACAAAAAGGCCAGTAAATTTCTTACAATATGCATGTCATATACTTTCCAATATATTGATGGTGTGTAGTTCTACAACAAACCTTAACATACACTGAGCATATTCGCTATTGCCTAAAAGAGTTCCATCAGTTGTTGGACAACATCTGCATTGCAACAACTCATATATTAGCAACAATTTATAGAGGGTTCCCCGTAAAGACCAAAACACGTGAAACTTGAGTACCTTGAAGAATAGATGGTGTAGTCTTGAACTCATGCCAAATATTTTGATAATAGGAAAGATCAAAATTAAGGAACCTTGCAGCAAGGAAGGCAGCTCCAGCAGCAATATGATGAGGCTTAAATTGAAGCCAAAGTGAACTCCGAAGTCTGCAATATGAAAAGGTCAGCAAAGATGGACAGAACAAAACAGTGACAGTCAGCAAGCATGACAGACGGTAGCAAAAACATCCTTCTGCAACGTAGATACATATATTTATATGGAAGGCTCATGTATCATAAAGAGTCTTTCCAAGTTTAATTAAGCCATGCCATTGTCAATGCAAGAAAATACAATTTCAGAATAGAAGATAGAACTAGATTGTCAGCAACTTAAATGAGCTATTATACTGTTCTCCTTACCAACTATCAAAGCAGCCGTCCAGTTGAACATTATCCAAGAATCTTCCATAGAAATGCGATCATAGTACTAAAATATAGCATAGATGTACTCTCGTTAATCATCATCAAGTCCTGGACCCAATTATGCTCCAGGAATACTAGCCACTCTTATTTCCAGAACAACAATTCAATAACGAATGAGAACAGGAAACCTCGAAATACAAAGAAAATCTTCTCCTTGAATCTTTTAAGTTCCTCTTATTGTGCTTTCTCAAGGATGACCTTATTCAGCCTCAGGCCAAAACAAGGATCGCTTTTCTCATAGATTAATGCATGCAGAAAGAGTAGGTAACAATTTGAGAGGCACTCCTTACTGGAAAACATTATACTTGAGTATCTTTTGGCTCTGTAGCTAATGGATTTAGCTATCCAGAAGAGGAATGACCCGCTAGCCTACGGTAAGATCTGATTTCAAATTTTGAATAACTGCAATCTGAATATCAACATTGGCCTTCCCACTTTTACTCCCATAAAAGCAGTAGAAATTTTTCTGTGCTTTTATATTTGAGAACACATAAACCTTGCTATATTAAATTAAAAAAAAAAATAATGAAAACCAAAGATGGAGGAGAAGCTGTGTAATAATAAAGTTATTCAAAGAACATTGTGTTGAAAGCGCCACTGTAGCAATGGTACAACCTCTTTGCAGTGGACAAGAGGTCCGGCATTCAAATCCCAATTGCACCAAGCTACAACTTATTCTCAAAAAGGAAAAAAGAAAGTGTTGATAATTTTAAGCAGTAATTATCTGTGAACTTCAGCAGTACAACTTAGCACACATCTTGCAGTCTGTTAAACAAGCACTCAGCACCTTCACTACAAAGACTCTTCTAACAGTTAACACCTAAAAGTCTAAAATGTATCATATGCAACAGGACTTTAGATGATTACAAAGGCAACGTACTCTCTTTGGAAATGCAACTTATCAAATAATCAGAGGCTTATCAGAAGGGTAATATCTTCTTGGTTTGCCGTAGGTTCAGCTGAGATATATGAACAATGGTGATTCCTAATACCTATATGTCTCTACATATAATACATGAAATGCAAAGTATGTATGTAACATGATGGTGGACAAAAACTAGGAAATGTAACACAATATAAACAGATGATAATAATATACACGCATCGAGTATTGCATTTTATTTATACAATAATAACAATCAATATTGCCTGAAATTTTAATCGATCTCTTCTAGTATCCCATACCACTGACAGTTCATATCGGAGCCCGTAATCTAATCGAACCCATCCGAATATAGCATACGAGTACCATTATCTAAATAAGAGTGACCAAATAACAAGCGTTCCTGTCGTCATCATTGTTTATATTATTTTATTATATTAATTGAAAATTAATAGTCAAGAGCTTTAATCGGGTGACTGTATCTCGTGCATACTCGAGATCACGACCTTAAACAATCCCCTTGCTGTTGAGATCAGGGCCAGTCCGCTAAGGCGTAACAAGAAACAAGAAGCTCTATGAGCTGTCAAGAAGCGGTATCCAGCACTACCACGTCCCCTGCAGTGAGACTAATATGGATTCATGACATCCCACTGATAAGGCCTAGTCAACTGTTCAGTTTTCCCCAATCCCGTGTTATATTTATTATATTTAATTACACAATAACTTGTTAATAACATGTAACAGGATAACAAGAGACAAGAGGCATAAGATCCATAAGACATGAGATTTCTAGAGGTGTCCCCCACGAGGTCCAAGAGGCGACCCCCACCACAGTGTGGTGCGGCACTTTGTCTCGTGTGACACTTAGTTCCGCACAACTTAGGTCATTACCGGTATCTAGATAACAAGAGGAGAATCATATCGATATCAAGAATACAGGAAACAGTCATGTACTGTATTAAATACTCATGTCATAGGAATACAAGAATATTCATGTAACAGTAAATCATTTAACAGGAACAATGATTCGGCAACATGAAGATAGGAACAATCAAAGCATGTATACAAGTGAATCTATGTAACAATGATATAAGAACATGAAATAATAGTATCCATGTAACGGTGATACAAGTATATGCAATAACAATGTTCAGTGTAATAGAGCATCCATATAATGGTGATACAAGTACATGAAATAATAATGTCCAGTGTAACAAGTATCTACATGAAATACAGTGCCTAATGTACTAGAGTGTCTGTGTAACAATGATACACAGTACATGTAATAACGATGTCCACATTATAACAAACACATACTCGAACAATGTCCAGAGTATATCAGAGATTACTCTCATGATTCAGATAATAGTGACAATGTCGGGGTGATATATGTAACACTAAGCAGTATTTGTCATAATGATTTCATTATTATTACTAAATCGACATCACAATGAATTATATACAAGAATCTATTTTCAAACTCTTCACAACTTTTTTAATAATTATTAATGTATTTATTAATATGGAATTTCTTTTATCTGTTGTCTAATAGTAACTCAATATGTATAAATAATACATCTACATGTTATCGTAGATCAAGAATCACAATAAAATATTATTAAGCCCTAACTCGTCCTTATTCACAGTGTTTTACTATTTACGTGATTTATTAAATGATACAGTTTATTGAGTAAATCAATAATTATTTTATTTAACATGATGAAATATAATTTATAAAATAAAAACACTCACATAGTTATTATAAGGATGTAGCTCATCTTTCTACGATCGCAACGACTCGAGAATCGCCCAAATCAGACTCCGGATAGTCAAGATATCACCCAAACACTAAAATTAATATAAATAGATTAGATTTGTAATTTAAAAATGTAATAACTTTATTTAGCAAGGGTTTTTATGAAAAAGTTACCTTCATAGGTTTTGAAGCGTGTTTGGGTTGCTAACAGGTCGAGTTTGATTGCTAATAGTTTTGGATCCATAGGGGGAGAAAGAGAGATAATGAGAGAAGAATACAGAAGAGAAAGGAGACAGGGAAGGCCAGCGTGGCCAACTGCAGGCGCAAGCAGTTGAGGCGGCGGTCTAGCCGGCCGGCCAGCGACGATGTGGGGAGAAATAAGGAAAAGTGGAGGAAGAGAGAGAAAGTGGAGGAAGAGAGGACAGTGACGGTGGTGGCTCAGGCAACACACAGTCGTTGGGTGAAGCGGTTGCGCGACCAGAAGGAAGAGGAGAAAATAGAAGAGAGGCAGAAGAGAAAGAGAAAAAACAGAGAGAGAGAGGTGAGAATGGAGAGAGAGAAGTGAAGGAAAGGGAAAGAAAGAGAGAAGGGGAGTGGGCTGCGACTGGGCAGCCTGGCCGGCTGCAGTGGTCGGCCAGCATCAGGGGCTGGATTTACAAATGCAGAGAGATAGAATGGGTAAGGGGAAAGAGTGGGAGATGAAGAGAGTTAGAGAGTAAGGAGAAAGTGAGAGAGAGAGAGAGTAGAAGAGAAAGAAGAATATTGAGAGAGAGAGAGAGATGAGGAGGTGGCTTATGGGGGAAGAAAGAGAAGATTAGAAAAGAAAAGAAAGAAAAGAATTAATTAATATTATTTAATCGGGTCAAAACTTGACTAGTTCAGAACGGTTCCCAAAAATTATGTAAAATAACAAATATTACCCGGAAGAATAATGTGAAATTAGATTCAAGAAATTTAGTCTAATTTGCAAATTAAAAATCTTGAAATTGATCGGTGATACCAGTCGATACCGATTTGACCAAATTTTTGACTAATTTAGAAAAAATCTCAAAATATGCTAAATAGAAAATATGATCTTGAAGAACAATTTGAAAGCAAATTCTAGAAATTCAACTCCATTTGTAAATTAAAAATCATAGAGTCAATTATCGTATTAGTCGATACCGAATTCGGAGATTTTCCCAAAATAGTCCAGAAAAATCTGAAAAATCTAAAATATTAGAAAATAATGTTTGGAGTTGACACCTGTTCAGTCTGACCACCAGAAAGATCAAATCAAATACGCACGTCACATTGAATACTGATATTGCTTCACGTACATCTAGGGTCGGGTTACACTTTTACCCACCTTACAAAAAATCCTCGTAATCAAAATGTCAATTCAGGTGGGAGAAAACTATTTTAATGAAACCATTATGACAAATACTGTTATATATATTGACCAGTGTTCTAAATATCCCTGATATAACCCCAATATTGCGTTTACGGCACCTGGCCGCAATGATTTGGCACATCCAAACCGATATAGCGTTTTTTCACCCAAAATCGCCGATAAATAGGCATGAACCCGATAAATCTGCCGCAATTTCGGCGATTTTGGACCCAATATAGCGTTTTGACCCAATTTCTATGTGAGGTACTTGGGCAATTCGAACGATGTGGCAATGTGACATTTGTAAAGATTCTACAGTTGGATAGTGATTATGAATTCATAGGCTTAATGCAAGTTATCGAGTTAAGTTTATCTTAAACATATAATTATGATGTTTTATGTAGCTTTCTATAATTTATACATATATTGTCTTATTGAGATGCGATTTAAGATAAGAATATATGTATATTTACACTCCCATTTTGACACCCGATTTTTGAAATATCCCAGATATATCCTTGATATATCCCCATTCCGCTAAATTTTCCCGACCGATGTGGTCGCCATTTAGAACACTGATATTGACATAATGTGTCAATAGATATAGATATAAATATATATATATATATGAAATCATTATGACAAATATTGCTATATATATATATATCTATTGCACCTGTAGCTGGAATTCCCAAATTCATATTCAGATTAGTTCTAATATGATAAATGGTTGTACTGTTGATAAGAGCCCGACTTTTGATATAGGTGGTTACTCACATTTGGTATAAACCTAGGCTCTGAGATCAATAAAAGAAATTCCAGATTAATAAATATATTAATAATTATTAAAAAGTTGTGAAGACTTTGAAAATAGATACGTGTATATAATTCATTTGTGATGTTAATCTTAGTAATAATAATGAAATCATGACAACAAATATTGCTATATATGTATGTGTGTGTGTGTATATTTGACAGATGTTCATGTTACATATATCACTCTGACATTGTCACTATTATCTGAATCAGGAGAATAATCACTGATACACTGGACACTGTTTGAGTATGCGTGGTATGATTGTGGACACCGTTATTACATGTTTTGTATCATCGTTACACGAACACTCAGTACACTAGCCATTGTATTTCATGTAGGTACTTGTTACACTGGACACTGTTTATTTCATGTACTCGTATCACCTTTACATAGATACTATTATTTCATATTCTTATATCACTGTTATATGAATTCACTTGTATACATGTTTTGATTGTTCAAGTCTTTATGTTGTCAGAATCACTGTTACATGATTTACTGTTACATGAATATTCTTATATTTCTATGACATGAGTATTTAATACAGTACATGATTGTTTTCTATATTCCTGATATCCATATAATATTGCCATTTACCTGAATACCGAAAATTACCTAAGATGTGCAGAGTGACATACCACACATATGGTGGGGCCACCTCTTGAACCCCGGGGGTCACCTCTAGAAATTCCACGTCTTATAAATCTTATGTCTCATGTTATCATGTTACATGTTATTAGCAATATTGTTACTATGTAATTAAATATAATAAAATAATACAGGATTTGGAGGAAACTGAACGGTTGACTAGGTCTTGTCGGGTGGATGTCATGAATTCATATTAGTCCCACTGCAGGGGACGTGGTAGTGTTGGCTACCTCTTGTTGACAGCTCATAGAGCTTCTTGTTTCTTGTTTCTTATTATACCTTAGCGGGCTAGCTCTGGTCTCAGCAGCCAGGGCTTGTTTATGGCCGTGATCTCGGGTATGCACGGGATACACACACCCGATTAAAGCTTATTGACTTTGAGTTTCTAATTAACATAATAAAATAATATAAACAATGATGACGACATGAACGCTTGTTATTTGGTCACTCGTTTCAAATAATGGTACTCGTATGTCATGTTCAGATGAGTTCGGCTAGAGTACGGGCTCCGATATGAACTGTCAGTGGTATGAAACACTGAAAGAGATTGATTAAAATACCAGGCGATACTGATTGTTATTATTGTATAAATAAAATGCAATACTCGATACATGTATATTATTATCTGTTTATATTGTGTAATATTTCCTAGTTTCTGTCCACCCCTATATTACATGCATACTTTGCATTTCATGTATTATATGTAGACACATTGTTCCTATATATTCACAAACACTATAGCATGATTTATTTCCTGTATAGATGCTCATATTAATCCGTCACATTTCATGTTATATTTAGAATTAGCAGTTATTATTGTTCATGTTATTGTTAGTACTAACACCCGTTACAGTTCGTATCATTTTAGGATTAACTCCTATTTTATTAAAGACTAAATACTAAATATAGTACAATTAATACTTGATACATGTTAATAATACAAATTAATTTTAATAGTATATAATCAAATTTTGTATCTTATTACATATTAAAAACATATTAATGACTATAAATGCTCTAATGATAGTATAATATAATAACGTTAGTTGATATATATATATATATATTATATATATATATATATATATATATATAACTCTTCCTGATTGACTTCATTATTGCTTTAATCATATATTGTATATATTGTAGAGGTAACATCATTGTAATACGCTGGTATTAATAATGTTATAGTGCTAATATAACATTATATATATACCAATTGTTAGTATATTATATTGTATCACTGTTATTTAGACATATGTTATATACTATCGTGATTGTAACACTATTATAGTATATATATTACTACTTCACTTATTTTACACTCACTAGGTTGCTTCCTGATGACCTTGAAGTTACTTCCTCATGTTAGAGCTCAGAAATTTTGTAGTACTTGGTGTCCCGGGATACTAGTAGGAGGCTCGTCGCATTTATTATTATTCATAGGTATCTTTATTATTTTGTGTTTATTTCCTTATTAGTCCTTGTTTCTATTTCTATCATGATCACTGGCAACTTTTGCATGTATTCTTGTACTTAGCTGGATTTATATCGTGTATATTGTATTTATTTCTTATACTGAGGCTTAGCGTGTATACATGGGATATTTTTTCTCGCGTATATGTGTCGCCGACTCTCTCATCACGTCCCCGCTATTGTATATTTTGGGAAACGGGCGTGATAGGATTTCATTGATATCAGAGCCTAGATTTATACCAAATGTGAGTAACCACCTATATTAAAAGTCAGGCTCTTACCAAAAGTACAACCAATTATAAGATTAGAACTAATCTGGAATTGGGAATTCTAGCTATTCAGTACAAGAATACAATTTCTTTGAAAATTTGTTCCTTGACTCTTACTATTCCCTAATTTCAGTTGTTATCCAGAGTATTTTGATTTCTTTTCGCTTTCTCTTTATCCTTTTGGTTTCAATCTCTATCTTTGATTCACGACACTGATCACTCAATCCCACGTTCAAGTATGGATATCAGAGTGGCGCAGCAAAAACATGGTAGGCCTATAACCCACAGGTCTTTAGAATCATTAAAATACTTCTCCCACCTGAATTGAAATTTCTAGGATGAAGGCCTTAGATGTACGTGTCGAAGTATCAATACTCGATACAGTGTAAGTATTTGATTTGACCTTTCTGCTAGTCAAACTGAACAGATGTCAGCTCCAGATGTTATTTTTTCTAATATTTTAATTTTTCAAAATTTTCTAAAATTTTTCTGGATTATTTTGAAAAAATCACCGAATTCGGTGACGAACGATACTGATAATCGACTCCATGATTTTTAATTTACAAACGGATTTGAATTTATAGAATATGCTTTCAAATTGTTTTTCAAATCATATTTTTTTATTTTATCATATTTTTGGAGATTTTTCTGAATTAGACAAAATCTGATCAAACCGGTGTCGACCGTATCACCCATCGATTCTAAGATTTTTAATTTGCAAACAGACTAAATTTCTTGAATCTGAATTCACATTATTTCTCCGAGTAATATTTGTTATTTTACAAAATTTTTGGGAACCGTTCTGAACTAATCAAATTTTAACCCAATTAAATAATATTAATTAATTCTTTCTTTTTTTTCTTCTCCTCCAATCTTCTTTCTTCCCCCATAAGCCAACGCCTCACCCACCGCCTCATCTCTCTCTCTCTCTCTCTCTCTCTCTTCTCTCTCTCTCTCTCTCTCTCACAGTTATCTTCTCTCTCTGCCATCTCTCACTTCTCCCCACTCTCTTATTCTCACTCTCTCTTCATCTCTCCTACTCTTTCCCCTCACTGGTTGCAAAAGAGAAGGAAAGTTGAAAGCATGTGGGACTACAGTTTGGCAAGCTTCAAAATACTGGATTTGATGAATGGTACAATAAAAGCCCTTCCAAAAAGATCAGATAGCTCTGGAAGTAGTGCTTTTGGGGATTTCCCCAAGTTACTAGCAGGAGAAAAGCCAACGCCAAACTACAAACATGGACAATCAACTTTGGATCAAAACAAAAGGACCATAGGGCTCATAATAAAACTGGAACAATAGTGGGAAAGATGGCACAAGTAGATGACATCTCATAGTTACTAATTTTAATATAGAAAAAGGAAAGACTGCAGAGGATAAGTTTGATAAGTTATAATTATCTACAGTAGAAAGACAACTCAAGTAACTAATTTTAATATAGAAAAAGGAAGACTGCAGGGACCAGGGGAATCTTGTGTTTTAGAAAAATTATTCTAAAGAATTAAGTTGCTTTGTTTATTATAGAAAAAGGAAAGATAGTAGAGGAATAAGGGGAGAAAGACCCCTTTGAATTCTAGATTAGTATATCTAAAAGAAACCAGAGGGAGAGACCACCCTCTTGAGTTTTAGATAATTATAACTAAACAAACTACAGATGCAAACAGTGAAAAGGTTGAGGTGATTCAGTAGCCACTTTTTTTTCCCAATGGAAGCTACAAACTAAGTTGAATTTTCATGATTCCATCCAAAACTCGCTAGTTGCTCAACTTCAGATGAATAAAATATGCTTTCCATGAACTGCATATCATTCCTTCAACTAAGAAATGTCACAGAGGTGAGCACATTACTCTTGAAGAAAGACCCTGCAATTTATGCCATACCAAAATATCAATAGGCCAAACAAGACAAAGCAAGGCAGAATAATATACTCAATGTGTAAACAGCTACATCTAAAGAAAGTTAAATCTCGGAAATCTGTCAGTATGCCCCATAAAAATAAACGAGTAGGAAATAGTTAATGAAAATATCATCACATACAACTGAAATTGTGTGCAGATTAGTAGAATCACGCTTATGATCTAGAAGACACCATCAAAGTCCACTTGCTGATAATTCTCAGGTAAATTATTTCTGATATATCAGTGAGTATATATATATATATATATATATATATATATATATATATATATATATATTATATTTCAATGGGACAACAGCTATATTTAAGAGATGTTAAAACTCGAGAACTGTCAATATCCCATGAATAAAATGGTAGCGAGAAAATAGTTGAAGAAAATATTCATCAGATACTTACAATTAAAAAATTTAGGCAGATTAGAAAAATCTCTGTTAGTTACAGTCTACACGACCCAACAATCTATCTACTGATTAGTTTCAGATAATACATTTATAATATAAATGTAGTGGTAAATTTCTGACCTCCACCAGGATCAAGACGTGTCCTCCCCCCGCCATTAGAACCTCCCGAGGACACCAACAATAAAAGCCACCTAAGCATCTTCTCGCAAAGCATTATTCAGTTATTCCCGAGACCATTCCTCCTTCCAATAAATTGATTGTCCCAAGGATACTCTTTCTTCCGAGAACATCATCGACCAAGACCAGTTCTTCCGTCCTGAGTTGGGTGGCCACTGCAACAACTACATCGTTTTCACCTACATTTATGGAGTCCGTTACACCGCCAGATCATCCCATGTTTCACCGTTACAACAACCCCTACTCCAGCACGGACTGTTACAGAAAGTGGCAGTAATCACTTTCGCAATCAGGGGCAGAATACCAATTCCCAGCCGTTACAAGAAAATCACAACGTGCAGCTTATGAAGTTAATGAAACCGCATAATAACCCACACTGTCAATGAAGCTCCCAGGTTATATATATACGCTGGGAGATGGACAAGAAATAGGACAAGTGACAACCAAGAGATAAGAGAAGAAAAAAATCCACAATTAGAATTCCCATTAAGTACAGAAAATAGCCTTCCCCAAGTCAAAGTTCCCTATATATGTGGCAATTTCAAAGTTTTAACTCTGTTCAGTTCATTGTAATCCTTTGCAAACAGTGAACTCTCTCTCCTCCACGTGATTTTTCCCAAATTGAGTTTCCACGTAAAAACCTGTCTTTGCGTTGTCTTTTTGCACTCTTAGATCCAGGTTACAAATTGAAGTGTAGATAATTCTTTCTGGGAATTTAACCCTTACATTTTTTTGTGCTTTCATTGAGATCTGAGTCCCAACACTCAGGTTTCTCCCCACCAAACCCCTCCTCAAAAAGCCTCACCAACTAGCTATGGCTCCGAAGAAACAGACGACCACCAGCGAAGGGACCACTTCCAAAGGCAAATTGTTGCTATCGCTGTGGGACATTATCCCCCCGAACGGCCTCAATCCCATCACAAAAGATATTGTCCCCACGCCTTCGCAGGGGGCAACCGGAGACATCCAACCGTCGTCCGTTTATGAAGCTCAATTCCTCCAAATGCTCGCCGATATGAGGAGAATTGGCGAAGCAACAAGCTTTGTTCGACCGCGAGTGAAAGCAAGCAGAGC